>JAUBWS010097408.1:357-24423 GCA_032270445.1 Darlingtonia californica | reverse complement strand
AATTCGCGAAATTAAATCCTCGCGAAATAAAAAAATTTCGCGAATTTTTGAGTTCGCGAAAATTTCTCCCCGCGAAAATTTGTCCCAATAAAGTATTTCTAATGCTTTGTGTTTAGAATCAGAAAAGGAAAAGAAGAAGTTTTTGTGTCATTTTTAATGCTTTGTGTTTAGAATGAAAATAGGAGAGAAGAAGTTTTTGGATTTTTTCTAATGCTTTATGTTTAAAATGAGAATGGAAAAAAAGTTTTGTGTTATTTCTAATGCTTTGTGTTTAGAAAGCAAAGAGAAAAGAGGAACAACGAAGTTTATTGCTGTCTTGATAATGAGGGAAAAGAGTTCGGAGGTAATTTTTTATACATATTAATAATGAAACCGATAAATTTTTAAAGCGAAGACGCCTTTCCTAAATTTTTCAAAGGAGCCTGATTAACAGGCACTGAGTTTTCTTTGGGTTTTGAGTCTCCTCAGTGTTTGTAGCCTCAAATATGCCACAAACATTCCTATAGCGTGATACGATAAGCAGATGAACTTGAGCTTTATCATCAAGTATGGTCAAAAAAAATTTATGAAGAAAATGAATATTTTGCATTTACCTTAATCCTTCGTAGAACGAGGGGGCTGTACCCCCCCCCCCCCCTTCTTCTGAACGGCTGCAAAGGTTCGAATGGAATTTACCTGACGTGATTTAGTATATAATTTGTCATCATATGATGACGTCATCGCTATTGTCAGCTTGTTAACAAACAGGTGGTAAACAATAGAATTATGTTATTGCCAATATCTCAAGTTTTACAAAGGCAAATTACTTCAAAATGTGTGCAGTGGTAGACGATAACAAAAGAAACCGAGTAAATTCATTTTCATTCTGGTCACGTGATTGGTTGATAATTTACAGACCGGTCTTTATTTTACTAAAAAGGGCTATATCTCAAGAACCATATAACGGCTACCAACTTCAAACTTGGTATGGACATTTAGAAAATTGAAGGGAGCAAAAGGAACTTTCAAATATTGTTCCATGCTGTAGGCGAGAATATTAAAGGGAAAATAAAAGATATTAAAGATGTGAAACTCATTCCACACATTTTTAATCAAACCCCTCCAAAACAACTAAATTTTCAGTTATTTGAAATTTCGGTTATCCGAGGTAAATTTTAAATTTGCAAACGGTAGAGAGTCGTCTAATGCGTATTTGGCACACAGTTTCAGAGTCCTGTGCATTTTTTGAAAGAGAATTGATAAATGGATCGTCGATTCGTCTTCCAACAAAAGTATAGCCAACGAGGCATTTTTGCAAAATATCTGTTCGGAAGGCATGGTTTTCCTAGAAATTTACATGTGTTCAATGTGAAAATTTGATGTGTTCGGCCGAAAATTTCGGCTTCCTGGAAAATATGGATGTGTTCTGGAAGCATTTGATGCACCTGCTAGACTTTTTGGCTTTTCTGAAAAAAAAAAAAAAAGGTTTTGGGCTTTTACATTTTTATATATTCAATCTAAAATTTAATCTCCTAGAGAATACAACGTGTTCTGAGATTATTTGATTTTTTTTTAATTTCCTGGATAAAAAGAACAGATATTTTGTGCTTTGGGCTGCTGGATGTTTACTATTTTGGAGAAAAACTTTAGTTTCCTATAAAGTTTTTCGAGGTGCTCAGAGGCAATTTGGCTTTAGCTAGATTCTTTGTCAAAGTGACCTTCCTAGTAAAAAAGAACAGATATTTTTCATGTTGGGCCCGTTGGATACTTCTGTTCCAAGTATCTCTCATACAAACAACAATCGCTTTTATGAGCGCGAAAGATATTTTCCGTCGGACCGATTTACAAATGAAACTTTCAGGTTGCTATCTTTTATCAATTAAAAGTTTTATCAGGCTCTTGTAAAAAGCAAACTGTAAAATTTCGTTTTGGTTCCCTTTCCAGCGTACCGTCAACAGTTGGGTTAAACACCCATACAAATACAATTTTTCGCTCAGACAATGAACGAACGAGCCACGTACAATAATTCACAGCAAACTGCTAGCGTATCTTAGTTTATCTACCAATATTTTATACTAGTAAGTGGTACCTACATCGAATATAATATTGTTTAACCCTCTCACATTAGCAGTCTCATACGAGGTTATTATGTCATTTCAGGCTTCAATTTTTCTCCATTCTAGTCTTTGCCCACTCAAAGGCATCAATTTTTGTTCTAATCGTCTATATTATCATATTTAGGCTTTTCTCTTTCACATTGTAATTTTTTCTAACAATCCCGTTATACAACGATGAGCGCTAATGACTCCAGGGGCGGATAAAGACTATGCGAAAGTTGTGATATTTCACATGGTGGTTTGAAGAGTCTGTATCCGCCCCTGGACTCCATACCACCCTCCCCACATTTAGGCTATTATACTAACCAGCAAACTAACCATTTTTCACGTTAAACTGCCAAAACGCTCTGCACACATACACAATCCTGTAGGGAACTTAAGGCCTTTTAGCCATCAGAAACAGGACATACTTCATAGGAGTTTCCCCTGCTGAAGACCTATAGAATTCGTGTATGAATTTCATAAAATGGTTAGTTTTACTATCTCTCTTTCCATATCATAAAACAGGTTTTATATTTCCCCTTTTTGCAGTACCTATATAATCATGAATAATTGTCCAAGGCTTCTCTTATATATCTTAATAGTTTCAAACCCCTCCCCTGTATTACTATATGGCTATTAATTGACCCAATATTTCTACGTACCGCTTCCATAATGTTCCCTGGAATGTGACTGTTAAGCATGAAGAACTGAAGAGGCTGTTTTTGGTACATAATCACATCAAATCATATTGTACATTCTGCTTTATTTATCTGTTTTTCTTCTTTACCATTATTTTTCCCTTGTGTTTTAGATGTATACGATTTACTCAAAGAAAAGAAATACGAGGAATTTGAAAAGATTGTCGCAGCACATCCAGATGTGATTAATCTTTTAACTTATGAGAATCATTTTGAACCAACAATGTTGATACATGCTGTAGAATATGATAAAGATAATTCCATAGTTGAATATTTATCGAAGCATGAAAAGTGTGACATTGCAATACGAGATCAAATGGGCAACTGTGCATTTTTTTTGGCTACAGGAAATGGGAATTTAGATGCCGTCAAATGGTTGTTACATAGAGATAGTAGTATTCTTAATAGCCTTACTTTTCCCACTTCGCCTTTGTCCCTTGCTGCAATCAATGGATACAAAGAGATAGTTGAATTGTTTTTACAACAAGATAATATTGATCTCAACCTAAATTATTTTGGTAGGGCTGATTGTCAAAAGGATTTCGACAAAGAGATAGTAGAGATGGTAAAAAAACGTAGAAAAAAGCTTCGTAGCTCATGACAATAATCTGCACTTCTAAACCTCCTAGAAATTTATTTCATTTAATATATCATCAGCTTGCTTTAGAACCATAGAACATATCAGAGTTATGGGATGACTATTATAAGATCTTGCTTTGGATTATTTATTTATTTATTTACGAATGTTTACCCAGGATAGCCTCTTCAGTTCCGTTTTGGACTGTTATCAACGAGGGTCCTGCCTTCCTGTGAAATACCTACAGGGAGCCTTGTGAATTATGGTGAGGTAATTTTCACCGCCGAAGGCCTCATGCCCGCGTCGAACTCGGTACCTCTGAGTTCTAAGCTCAGCGCTCTACCACTTGGCCACGGCTCCACTAGATAACACACATTAACACACATATACAACGTGAGTCCAGGAAAATTGGCCTTCTTTGAAACCAGCTATGATGTTTTTAACGTTATCAACTTTTAGATGTAAGGTACATAAATTAATACTCCACTCTTCCGTAAGTAAACAAGAATTTCAAACTGTTAGTAATCACATGTTTTAGAGTACAACTAACGATTAATCACTCGTAGCTATGAAAAATAACGCCATTGCATTGCATTGCAAATGTAGATTATAATTATAAGGATTAATTATATGACGTTTTAACCAATCAGAATCGTGTAATACTGTACTGTTGGATCATTATCAACATTTTGACTCAAAAAATGAGAAAATTGCTTGTCCCGTATGCAACACAAAGCCGATCATTTCCTTGATGAAAATACTTTTAGAAGTAAGTATATAAAAGGGCATTACTAATTACTAATTCGTAAAAACTAATGGTTAGAAACAAATGAAGGTATTAAGATAAGTACTGCTACCACCTGCTTCAAAAATATTAGCGGTTGTAGTCTAACAGTAACATGTTTTGAGCTATTTGTTTAGTCCTTCGATTAATAATTATGTTGCGTACTGGACAACGAAAACTTTGAGTTTAAATATGATAATTAGTAATAGTTATCGTATGACAATGAGTATAATATGAAATCGTTTCGAGTTCCGAAATTTTTTGTCCTAGGTGACAAAATAGGTAGGTCAAAGGTGTGACAAGAAAAATTACTCCGCGAGAGTGAATCCCGATATCAAGCGATGCGTACGCCATATATAGCGGAATATACTATTTACGGACAAAACGGAAAAAATGAGTCTAATACTGACGGCATACTGTCGAAATACAAGAAAAGCAAAAATCTAGTTTTACATGATTTATTATTTTTAGTAAGTGCGATCATTATAAAAACAAGAGAAAAATTTGACTTTGGAAGATCATTGAAGCTAAGAGCCAATTAGTGACTCCGTGAGGATTTCCTTTCTAAGGGCCATACTGAGCTTTTTGTCTCACCGAAATATTAGAGGCTATTTACATGAAATATTATTTCGGGAGAAATGAAATATATTCACAAGTCACGACTCGAAAATACACGAAATGAACTCATTCAAGTCAAAGGAAACCCCTTAAGCAGTTACAATTAATCACATTCCTAAAAAAGTTCATTTTGTCCCGAAATAAAATCTCGTGTAAAAGCCTCTTAAAAAATTTGAACATACTAAATATATTGCAGTTCATATTTTACGGGTCAAATTTTTCTTGGTCACACTGTAAATATTCTTTTGACTCATTTGCAGGATGTATTGATCGATAGAAAGTGTGATAGTTAAGCGATGTTAACGTTCGGCTTATTGATTGTTGCGCCTTATTTTAAAACCAATTGATTTTAAACGCGCTCCAATTGTGACTAAAATGTTTTGTGGTCGTATGACGTTAGACAAACACGCACGAGCTCTTCAAGAATTCTCGACTAGTACAGTACATCATGTTATTAATTTTTATTTATTTTTTTGTAGAAAAATCCTTCTAAAAATCTGCACCGAAGTTAATGTTTTTTTTAGAATGTCCCAAAATGCAGTTCTAAGCTCATTTTATATAAGGAGCAACTGAGGAATATTTTTTGCATCCGATTTCTAAAAAATTGTGTTTTTGGAAAAACAAAAGATTGAATATTCCAAAAATGCTTTCATCATTGCCATACCATTGTCTGTTGTGTTGCTATCATATTCCAAAGTTAGGAGCAAACCAGGAAGAATTAATTCATTTGAGCCACGAAAGAAATTTTCCAAGGATGAGAATTATCGAACTGTGATAGCTGTAAAACTTTACATGTACACAGCGGAGGGGCGTAAATAAATTAGATAAAAAAATGATAAAAACGCCATTTAAGTCACGACCCTGTCCATTTTTGGGAATATTTAAAAAGAATATAAAATTCGAATTATAAATGGGTCTCGGCCGCAAATATCATTAACATGATAACGATCAATAAAATGAATACAGGGTGTTCAGAAAAAGGCTACCCGAAACACTATTATTAACTAATGAGATTTTTAAAACACATTTTTCTTCTTCACACTCGTTCCCCTTCTTCATTTTTCATAAAAGTCACATAGTTTGAAAGATAATAGAGAGAGCTTGATAATCAAAACAACATCGGTACAAAGAATATTTCTTTTTTGGATTTACATTTCATGTTTCGGATTTTGGGAAACATACTGTAGATGTGCCTCATGAAGAATTGCCCTCCAAATGGAATTAAAACGTAAGCTGAAAATAAATCTATTGCTTTGTTAATTAATTGACACTCAACTAATTATGTGCATGATTTCGTTAATTTTGCAAAGATATATATGTATACGCACTCTTACGCGCAAAAGAAGCTGCTACAGTGTCAGTTCTACCTCCCATCGCCATAGCCATGTTTTCATTTCTCAAACATTTTCAAAACATACAAAAAATTCAAACAAGCTATTATTTATTTTATGTTTTGTTTTCATTTACATCAAAGTAAATACAATCTCCTCTACTGTTTTGACATTATAAAGGAACTCCATCCATATGTTCTTCATATAAGTTGCAACTTATACTCTTTTTTTTAATAGGGAGGACGTGTCATACCTATAACCTATATTAGGTATCATGCAAACCAACTTGTACTTATGTAGCAAATTCCTCTATGTATTCCAATTACACACAGAGCGGGTCTGTAAGGTGTGTTGACGAGATACAAAGTCATCATAAACAGACCTAAAATCCTAAGCCGCACATCTCCGATAAGAGGTTTAGGGCATCCTCTTCTTTCGACCTAATACTTGGCCCATAGGCTTCTATTTTTTCGGTGGGGATCTTGACCTGGGCAGTTGTCCACTTGGATTAGTTAGCCCATGGTAGCAAGTGTTTCGCTACAAATAGATTTGGTCTATTTCTTACTCCTTACCATGGACTAATTTTTTGCCATTCACGCTGTTTTGCCACCAGGAATGCTGGTCTATTCTCTAGTCAGGAAGACAATCACATTAACAATATTCACATTCCACTTTTCCATCAGGTTTCTTAAAGCCAGCACATAAACCAAATCACAGGCTTCAAAATTTCCTGTCCACACAGCTAGCTGACTTAACCCTTTTCAGGCCGGGCTTTTTGGGGCTCCTCAGAGCCAGGGGGGGGGGGCTTTTTTGCCCCTATCTAACTCCGGAAATACTTATGGTATGGCCCTGAAACTTTGCACACACTTAGTCCGTGATAAAAGAAAGCAAAATGTAACATAATACATAATACCTGTGATGACGTCATCAGATTGTTGGTGATGTCACCAATTGCGAAAACTGTCAAAAATGCCCAAAATCACAATAAAGTCAATCACTTTTGATTGGAAAACGTTTTTCAATTCTGTTTGAAGTTCTGAAAGCTAATGTAATGCTCTCTAACACATTTTGCGGTTTTTGAGCAATTCATAAGGTTTCAAAAAAAATTTCAGGAAAAACAAATTTCTTAAAAAAACTTTATACACCACTTCCATTTATAAATACACAGATATTTTTAAATACGTGCACATCAAACATTATCATATGCACCACATTCCCAAAGTAACTTCTAGCCATCCATTGTAAACTTAACCCTATATTATCTCCATAATATTTATCACTAAGCACCTGTATATTGGACATGTGTGGTATATTGTAACTATAATTTTTTTATTATGTAGATTGAACATGAACAGCACACAGCCACCATCACACTTTTTTCAACAAATTCCCACATATCTTTTCATGTTCCACAACATGAACTCGCCAACCACACCCAAAAACCCAGTGAAAACCTAGTTCTAAACTAGTCTATCAATTTTCTCAAGCCACTAGATAAAGTGGCGTAAATTAAAAAGCACAGCGATGGAGAGTGTCCGTACGGCATTCGGCTCTTTCTCACATAATGACAATGAAGAAATCAGATTATGAAATTGTAAATTATCTCTTATTTTTAAAAACCGCAAAGGTTTTTTCACTGCGAAAGTTCATATGCTCACGATTGACAAAAGTTACATACCACTTACAACAAAAAACTGACAAGAATGTTTGAGTAATATGACATATTCTATTATTTACGTTGACCAATTTCATTTTTGTCATTTGTTCATGGATTTGAATGAAAGTATACTTTAATCGGAGAAAACAATGCGAGAGAAATTTTCGCAACTTTCGCAATTTTTGCCATGTATCGCGAGAATAAATCCGCCAAATTTTTAAAATGATGAATTTGTGAAAATTAATCCACCAAATTTTTTCGAGCAGCTAATTCGCGAAAATTAATCAAGTTATTTCTAAAGTTATATTGACTTAGGAGCAATACAAATTAAAGAATGAAAAATTAATACTAAGAAAACAAAATTTTGCATTTTGCAAATTTTATGTTTTTTGTCTTTATCGAACAAAAATTTGAAGAATTAGTTTTGAGAAATGATTTTGAAAGTAGCTATCGTGAAAATAATCCACGCGAAATTTTTTCGAAATATCGATGCGTGAAAATTATTCAACAAATTTCGCGAGTTTTTGACCTTGCGAGAGAGAGCTAACTCCTGGTAACTTTTCACTTGATTTGGGCAATTAAAAGTGGTGATATCATTTGTATGTATCAATGCCCCTCCCCCCCCCCCTGCTTTTTTAAAGTGAAATTTTTAAGGTTCGAATTTGCAAAATCTGACTATTCCAATAGAAATGACATTGAAAATTAAGAGAGATATATAGAGTCATTTGTAAAATTTTGACTATGCAGAGATATGAGCATCTTATTTTCTGCTGACATCAGTTCTTTCAATCAAGATTTATGAACTGTGAAAAGAATTTGCCTTACTGTGTACTTTCTTGAAGTCGAAAATTGGAAAAAAATGACGACTCAGCATAATTTTGTAATATTTCCGATAATAAAAGATCAAAAATACCACTTTGAACGATTGATTTGGCTAGCATTCTTCAAATGTAGGTTAAATATTAATTTTGGTATGGCCTTGTGATTTTGACATTTTTTCTCAGTTTTTACAATTTCCGAGTAATTTACAGATTGTTTGAGAACTAAAGAACTAGTAACGATTTCGACTTGAACATTTCATCATGGGTAGATCAGCCTCACACCCACTTGAGCGCGCGTGCGATTAATTTATTTTGATCGTTTCATTGGTTTAGGGCTTTTCTCTGAGTGGTTGGCTATTTAAATTATCAAAAATAATACATCAAGTGATTATGTTTACATATCTCTGCTATCTGATCGTCGCGAATAAAACTGAAAAAGAACCATAGATAGCACCGGGCGCTTCGAGCACGCGCTCAAGTGGAGTTGAGACTTAAGGTCATGGTGAAACTTCAAGTGTTGTTTCACAGATCGTCTGCAAAATCCCAATCAGACACATGACTGACTTGAAAATTTGCACATGAGCTGAAATTGTTTCTGTCACTGATCAAAATTTTAAGTAAATACCACCTCTGGTTATAGAGATCCTCAATATCATGGATTTTATAGACAGGTCTGCTACCTCACTTTGAAAAAAAATTTGCCTTTTATAACCTTTCACAGTTATGAAATATACTTTTCCTTAAAAGAAAATGTAATTTAGTTATATAAATTTTCATGAAAAAGATTTTTGTCAAAAAATAAAAAAAGCCAAGACAAAAAAAGTATATTTCAAATCAACAGTTGACTTCTTCATGTGAGTTTTGATTATAGCTTGTGAACCCACCCATTAAAAACATACATTTATTTTGCTAATATCTTATTTATCTTTTATCAAAATAATAAAATCAGGTCCCAAGCTATTAGGGGAATGGGCAATTTTTTCGTTTATTCCATTATGCTGTATCTTTTATCAACTAAAATCCTCTAGCTTCAAAAGAGTTAAAATGGTGTCTTTTCCAGCTATCTATCCCAGATTTCCAAATTTTCTCTCCTTGTTATAATTTTAAGCAAAAAGAATAACAATAATGGGATCGTTTGGCAAAATTTTAGATTTTCAGCAATCCTTGGCACAATGAAAATTGAGAAATTCCATCTGTCACACCCACGAAATAGAGATTTTTCATGTACGCGGATTTCTATTGGTTGATCGAATTCAATGCATTTTCAGATAATCTAATTGCTCTAAATTGCAAAATTTTCTTACTCTCAGGGCCAAACAATGGTGGTCTTTTGAGTGCCCACCTTGGGAACAATTTCTGGCTACGGGCCTGGTAAAAATATAACATGAACAAAATTGCAAAATTGTTTGAAAATTTTCATGATGAAAGCTCATTAACAGTGTTTTGTCTTTTCTTATTTTGGCAAATCTGCCAATCTTGAAGAAAGCCTTCTAGTTGGAGTATCTAAAATTTCGTATGTCCAACTGCTATCTGTGATTTCAACAATTCTTGCGTAGATTGTGTAAAATGAATTTGTACTACTCACGAGGCCCAATGTCTGTAACTTCTCAATATTGCTATGTAATTTCTGAATTTTTTTGTTCAACTTCAAAACGTTCTTGGTTTCCCTTTGAGTTTGTGGGTGTGGTTTAAAGTATGTACCATCTCTTCCGCGCATAGTACTTCTGCACCGATATCTTTCGGCGGGGTCATTCGAATCACCCATATGTACATGACCGACACGGCGTTCTCCATTTTCTTCCCGCCAAGTAGCCATCAAACATCCAGAGAAATCTCCACTCAGTACCCATCCATTACCTGAGCAATAACTAACAATACTCTTACCATAATACGCAAACTTCAAATCACCACGATCTTCAAACTCTGCTTTTGGTAGTTTAAAACCTGGTGGTAAACGAAATGATGGAAAAAATTTTCTTTTAACTTTTATTTCAAATTGATTTCTCTCACTACAATGTTTTTCGACATCACATGTTTTGCCTTCATTATCCGGTTCGTTTCTACCAACTTGGTCAGCAGGTCCTGAACTAATTTTTGTCAAACGAAGTAGGGTACCTTTACGGAAATCTTTGATTCTAGTAACGACGGCAAAGCTCGTATTAAAAATACATGCGATAACTACCAAAAAGAATAATTTTCTGCAGATCATCTTGAATGTGTTTGAATAAACATATAGAATATATTTTCATAAACATTTGTTATAATGAAACTGGTACTCCTGAATGTGAGCTAGACATCAAGGTTCGGTAAACAAAATCACTTGACCCTTTCGACACTAAAATATTATATTTTTAGTAAAAACTTTATGAGACATCATATATGTGTAAGACATTGCATTTAAAGGGCGGATTGATAGCAAAATATTTTTTTAATACTTGGCAAATACTCTATTTGAATCTTACCCCTATTTTTCCCTCTTTGTGAAGACAATCCTTTGACAATTTCTTGCCTGGAATTCTTTGCTTGAAAATTTCTGCCAAATGACGAAAGCAGCCAACGAACTAATCAGGAAACCTGGCCTCTTTCCATTGCCAACACTCGTATTTCGCACCGCGTCTCGATTCCCGATTCCCGATTCCCGAATTCGGAATCCGGTTAGTTTTTCTCAGGGAAGAAAGCGAAATCTGTTCGAAAGGAATGTTTCTCCTAGAAATTTATGTGTTCGAAAAATATTTCAAAAACTATTTTGCTGGAATAAAATATGGATGCGTTCTGAAAGCATTTTGAAGCTTTTTTTTAACTTTCCTGGAAAAAAAGAACGGAGTGAGTGAGTGAGTCTTTTTTTGAGAAAAAAATGTTAGTTCCCACATTTTTTGAGGTTTGGCTAAATTCCTTTTCAAGGTGACATTCCTGGAAAAAAGAACGGAAATTTTGTATTTTGGGCTCACTGGATGATTCTGAAATTAATAAGTATGCTTTATAGGCAATTGATGAGAACAAAAACTATATAAATTGCTCAGCACAAGATGTATGATTCAGTCTTTTTATGAATTCATTTGAGAGTTGATAAAATTTGGGTTAAAAAAAAGTTAATCATATGTTGCTGCGGTAAACATACATAAAGACAACTATTTGAATTTAATTGGAAAGGAATAGCTTCGTTACCTCAAACTTTTTTACATTATTTGTCCAACACAAAATTAAAGAATGTCAACAAACCAAAATTGAAGCGTGCTAGAGAATCAAAGGGGATAAGCAGTCTATATTAAACCAAAATTGAAGCATGCTAGAGAATCAAAGTGGAAGCAGTCTATATTTAACCAAAATTGAAGCAAGCTTTAATAAAGCAAATATAATATATAATATATATTTGGCTCCCTTATAAGGTAAGGGAGCCAAAGTGTGAAAAAGCTTTTTTAACGTTTTCAATTTCTAGCTATCCAGAAACGAAACATTTATTTGCTGAGATATTTCAATTTTTATGCATTATGCATTATGTATTATGCATTATGCAATTTGTATTTGGCCATTGCAATCGCCCGTACTTTTGCAAGATGGAGAAAAACAAAGTGAAATTATTTTCATCTTTCGGATCGGAGTTTTATCCAGCTGAAAGTGAAATCCAATATCTGTACATTAAAAATCTCATTGTGTCCTTCTTCTTATATTCTTTTTCATTTTCAAAGCTTTAAATCTATTTTATACCAGTATTTTATACCATTATTTTTCAACAAAATATTTGATAAAATTTGAGAAAATCAAAACCAATAAACATTAGCCCACCTTATTATTATTGGTAATTACTGTGTGCGACGTAATTCTTTAACTTAAAATTTTTACTTTGTTCGTTTCCTGTTATCTTAGAATAATCAAATATTAATCTTATCAATTATAAAGCCTAAAATAAATTTCTTTCATTTAAAACAAATCAAAAAGACATTGAAAACTTAAATGAATATATACTTTATACGTTATGAGTAACATGGTAAAATACATAAACCCCCGGGGTTGTTTTAGGTGCTTTTGCTTTAGTTTGCTTCAATTTTGGTTCTGCTTTTGAAGCCCCTCAGTTTTTCCTGGATAACTTTTTAACAACAAAAGCTTCTATGCTGAAATTTGGTGACTTTACTTGAAATAATATAAGAAGTAATTTAGTCTAAATTTTTTTCAAAGTTTGTTGCCGTGGTCAAACAAAAATTTGGGGTCATCCAGTACTAAAAAATTTTTTTTTTTGAAATCTTTGGAACTGCTTGAAAACTGCAAAATATGTTGAAGAGAATTACATTAGCTTTCAGAAACTTCAAACAGAATTGAGAAGACGTTTTCCCATCAAAAGTGATTGACTTTTTTGTAATTTTGGGCATTTTTGACAGTTTTAGCAATCGATGACGTCACCAAAAATCTGATGACGCCATCACAAGTATTATGTTACATTTTGCTTTCTTTTATCACGGACTAAGTGTATGCAAAGTTTCAGGGCCATACCAATTTAACAAATCATAATTTTGATATTCCAATGCTCTTTGCAAACTAGCGATTTTTTGACCTTGCGAAATAGAGCTAACTCCTGGTAAGTTTTCACTTAATTTGGGCAATTAAAAGTGGTAATATCAGTTTTACCAATGCAAAACTCCTCCGCCTTTTTAAAGTGAAATTTTGAAGGTTAAAATTTGTAAAATCTGACTATTCCAGTAAAAAGGGCATTGAATTAAGTAATGGATAGAGTCATTTGTAATATTTTGACCATGCTGAGATATGAGCATCTTATTTCTGCTGACATCAGTTCTTTCAATCAAGATTCATGAACCGTGAAAAGAATTTGCCTTACCGAGTATTTCAAGAAGTTGTATCGTTTTTTAGGTTTAAATTAGCCTTTAAATTAGGGAAATGGAAAAAAATGACGACTCAGCATAACTTTGTAATATTTCTGATAATAAATGGTCAAAAATACCACTTTGAACAATTAACTTGACCAGCATTCTTCAAATTTAGGTCAAATGTTAATTTTGGTATAACCTTGTGATTCTTGACATTTTTGCTCGGTTTTAAAAATTGCTATGTAATTTACAGACCGTCTGAGAACCTCCACCCCTACATGAGCGCGCGCTCGATCAATTTATTTTGAATGTTTCATTGGTTTAGGGCTTTTCTCTGAGTGATAATGTTTATATATCTCTGCTATCTGATCGTCGCGAATAATACTGAAAAAAAACAATAGATCGCACCGGGCGCTTCAAGCACGCGCATACGTGGAAGTGAGACTTAAGGTCATGGTGGAACTTCAAGTGGTGTTTTACAGATCGTCTGCACAATACCAATTTAGACACATGACTGACTTGAAACTTTGCGCATGAGCCGAAATTATTAAGACTGATCAAAATTTCAAGTCAAAACCAAAAATCATGGATTTTATAGACAGGTCTGCTACTTCACTTTGAAAATAACTTTTTATAACCTTTCACAGTTATGAAATATACTTTTTCTTAAAAGAAAATGTAATTTAATTACTCAAATTTTCATGAGAAAAGATTTTTGTCAAAAAACCAAAAAAAGCTGAGGCTATAAAAGTCTGTTTTAAATTAACAATTGACTTCTTTATTTGAGTTCTAATAAAGCTTGTGAATCCACCCATTAAAAACACATATCAGGCCCGTAGCTATTAGGGGGAGGCGCAATTTTTCGTCTATTTCATTATGCTGTATTTTTTATCAACTAAAATCCTTTAGCTTCAAAAGAGCTAAAAATATGTGTTTTCTAGATATCTATCCCAAATATCCAAATTTTCTCTCCGTGTCACAATTTAAAGCAAAAAGAACAACAATAATGGGATCGTTTGGCAAAATTTTAGATTTTTAGCAATCCTTTTGGCACAATAAAAATTGAAAAATTCTATCTGTCACATCCACGAAATAGTGATTTTTTATGTACCAATTTCTATTGGTGATCAAAAACAATGCATTTTCGGGTAATCTAAGTGCTCTAAATTTTCTTACCCTCAGAGACAACAAATGGTGTTCTTTAAAACCTTCTCAGGAACAATTTCTGGCTACACGGGCCTGGTAAAAAATACAACATGAACAAAATTGCAAAATAGTCTGAACAATTTCATAATGAAAGCTCGTTAGTAATGTTTTGTTTTTTCTTAATTTGGCAAAGCTGCCAACCTTGAAGAAGGCCTTCTAGTTGGAGTATCTACAATTTCGTATGTCGAACTGCGACTGGTGATTTCAGCAACTTTTAAGTAGATTGTGTAAAATGAATTTGCATCAGTCACGAGCCCAAAAGTTTGTAATGGCGCCTTCATCTTGCCATCTAATTTCCGAATATTGTTGACTAACTTCATAGAATGCTTTCTTTCTCTTTCAGTTTGTGCGTGTGGTTTAAAGTATGTACCATCTCTTCCGCGCATAGTATTTCTGCACCGATATCTTTCGGTGGGGTCATCCGAATCACCCATATGTACATGACCGACACGGCGTTCTCCATTTTCTTCCCACCAAGTAGCCATCAAACATCCAGAGAAATCTCCGCTCAGTACCGATCCATTACCTGAGCAATAACTAACAATACTCTTACCATAATACGCAAACTTCAAATCACCACGATCTTCAAACTCTCCTTCTGATGGTTCTGATGGTTTAAGACAACTAATACATTTTTTTACTTGAACTTTTATTTCAAGTTGATATGTGTCACTACAATGTTCTTCAACATCACATGTTTTGCTTTCATTATCCGGTTCGTTTCTACCAACTTGGTAAGCAGGATAATTTGAACTTGCAATTTTTGTCAAACGAAGTTGGGTACCTTTACGGAAATCTTCAATTCTAGTATCGACTGCAAAGCTCGTATTAAAAATACATGCGATAACTACCAAAAAGAATAATTTTCTGCAGATCATCTTGAATGTGTTTGAATGAACATCTAAAATATATTTTCATAAACATTTGTTTTAATGGAACTGATACTGCTGAATGTGAGCTAGACATCAAGTTTCGGTAAACAAAATAACTCGACCCTTTCGGCACTAAAATACTATATTTTTAGTAAAAACGAAGGCTCAGACTTTATGAGACATATATGTGTAAGACATTGCATTTAAAGAGCGGATTGATAGCAAAATATTTTATTAATACTTGGCAAATACTCTATTTGAACCTTACCCATATTTTTCCCTCTTTGTAAAGACTATCCTTCGTTTAACTTTCTTGCCTGAGATTCTTTGCTTCAAAATTTGCCAAATTACGAAAGCAGCCAACGAGGTATATTTGCGAACTATCTGTTCAAATTTATGTGTCCAGAGAATTTTTTGAAAGCTACTTTGCTGGAAAATTTGATAAAAGGAACAAATTTTTTGTGCTTTGGGCTCCTGGATTTTTAATTTTGGAGAAAAAATGCTAGTTTCCTAGATTTTTTGAGGTTTGGATTCCTTTTCAAAGTGACATTCCTAGAAAAAAAACGGAAATTTTGTATTTCTGGCTCACTGGATGATCTCGAAATGAATAAGTATACTTTATAGGCAATTAATGAGAAAAATTTTCAGATGATATAGGATGTATGATGTATGATCCAGTCTTTTAATTCATTTGAGAGTTGATAAAATTGCCACATAAACATACATAAAGACAACTATTTGAATTTAATTGGAGAGGAATAGCTTCATTACCTCAAACTTTTTTACATTATTTTTTCCAACACAAAATTAAAGAATGTCAACAAACCAAAATTGAAGCGTGCTAGAGAATTAAAGTGGAAGCAGTCTATATTGAACCAAAATTGAAGCATGCTAGAGAATCAAAGTGGAAGCAGTCTATATTGAACTAAAATTGAAGCATGCTAGAAAATCAAAGTAGAAGCAGTCTATATTGAACCAAAATTGAAGCAAGCTTTTATAAAGCAAATATAAGTGTGAAGCTTTTTTAACGTTTTCGATTTCTAGCTTTCCATATGCATTATGCAATTTGTATTTGGCCATTGCAATCGCCCGTACTTTTGCAAGATGGAGCAAAACAAAGTGAAAGTTTTTTCCAGCTGAAAGTGAAAGCCAAGATATGTACACGAAAAATCTTATTGTTTCCGTCTTCTTATATTCTTCTTCATTTTCAAAGCTTTAAATCTGTTTTATACCACTATTTTATACCATTATTTTTCAACGAAATATTTGATAAAATTTGAGAAAATAAAAACCAATAGACATTAGCCCACCTTATTATTATTGCTCATTACTGTGTGTGGTGTAATTCTTTAACTTAAAATTATTTATTATTTACTTTGTTCGTTTCTTATTATCTTAAAGACAATCAAATATTAATCTTACCAATTATAAAGCCTAAAATAAATTTCTTTTATTTAAAACAAATCAAAAAGACAAATGAATATATACTTTATATGTTATGAGTAACATTATAAAATACATAAACCCCCGGGGTTGTTTTAGGTGCTATTGCTTTCGTTTTCTTCAATTTTGGTTCTGCTTCAATTTTGGCCTCTGACAGAGGATAGTCTTGTACCTATCAAATAGTCTGATAAATTAAAGTAACTACTAAAACCCTGCATTATCTAGCTCCAGGTTTATAGTTCTGATTGATCATAAAAGTTGCAAATAATAAATTATGAGTTGAAATCTCTTATAACTTATAGGAAGAAAAAAAAGTTATTATAACCTATAACTCAGTGCTTTAGATAGGGTAAGGATACAGTATATGTAAAGAATGCAACTTTTGTTATGATAACAACTTTTATTCAATAGTGAGGAAAGAACAAGTTTTAATAGCAGCAAAATTTGTGTCATTTAACTTTGTTTGAAATACTTATTTCCCTAGAATGGAAGCCAACTTCTTGTGAACTTTTAAATCTACCCGAAGCATCTTTTCCTAGAATGGAAGCCAACTTGCTGCAGACTTTGCGGAACTTTGAATTTAAGCAATATAAGTTCGCAACGAATTGGTTTCCACTCTAGGAAAATATATTTAAGATAAAACTAATGTATGGTATTACACAAGAAAGTTGGCTTCCACTCTAGGAAAGCTGTGTCTTAAATTTTTCTCTTATAACTTTTTTCTAGAATAGAAGCCAAATCGTGGTGAACTACTATTCCCTACCTTCATCTCAAACACTTTTGTCCTAGGATGGAAGGCAAAGTTACAGTAAACCATGCCTTAATTTTATTTCAAATAAATTTTTCCTAGAATGGAAGCCAACTTGTTGCAAACTTCTATGCCATAAATTTACCCTAAATATTCTTTCCTAGAATGAAAGCCAACTTGTTGTGAACTGCTATGCCTTATTTCTATCTCAAGTTTTTTTTCTAGAATGGAAGTCGCCTTGCTGCATCCTATACCTTACCTTTTTTCTCAAATATCGTTCGCAACAAGATGGCTTTTTTGTTAGGAAAAAAATGTTTTAGATAAGCCATAGAAGTTCAACAACAAGTTGATATCCATTCTGGAAAAAGTTTGTTGGAGCTAGCAAGCTAGGGGGTGGGGGGGGGGGGGGAGGGGGGGGGCTCCTATTTTTCCTGAAAAACTTTTTTACAACAAAAGCTTCTATGCGGTGACTTTAACTAAAATTATATAAGAAATAATTTAGTCTAAAATTTGTTACCATGGTCAACCAAAAATTTGGAGTCATCCAGTCATTGGCCATTGATGACGTCCTCAAAAATCTGATGACGTCATCATAGGTATTATGTTACATTTTGATTTCTTTTATCACGGACTAAGTGTATGCAAAGTTTCAGGGCCATACCAATTTAACAAATCATAATCTTGATATTTCAATGCTCTTGGTAAACTAGCGATTTTTTGATCTTGCGAAAGAGAGCTAGCTCCTGGTAAGTTTTCACCTCATTAGGACAATACAAAGTGGTAATATCAGTTATACCAATGTCCCCCCTCCTCCGCCTTTTTAAAGTGAAATTTTGAAGGTTCAAATTTGCAAAATCTGGCTACTCCAGTAAAAAGGGCATTGAAAATTAAGTGAGATGGATAGTGTCATTTATAATGTTTTGACCATGCTGAGATATGAGCATCTTATTTCTGCTGACGTCAGTTATTTCAATCAAGATTTATGAATCGTGAAAAGAATTTGTCTTACCAGTATTTCAAGAAGTGGTATGGTTTGTTATATTTAAATTAGCCTTTAAATTAGCAAATGGAAAAAAATGACGACTCAGCATAATTTTGTAATATTTCTGATAATAAAAGGTCAAAATACCACTTTGAACGATTGACCAGCATTCTTTGTACTTAGGTCAAATGTTAACTTTGGTATAACCTTGTGATTCTTGACATTTTTGCATTTTTGTATTTTCGTGTAATTTACAGACCGTTTGAGAACTAAATAACTAGTAACGATTTCGACTTGAACATTTCATCATGGGTACATCAGCCTCACTCCCACTTGAGCGCGCGCGCGATCAATTTATTTTGGTCGTTTTATTGGTTTAGGGCTTTTCTCTTAGTGGTTGGCTATTTACATTATCAAAAACAATACATGAAGTGATAATGTTACATATCTCTGTTATCTGATTGATGCGGCCAAAATTCTATAGCTTGAGAGTAGAAATGGATTCTGCGCAAATTTTGATCGTTGCGAACAAAACTGAAAAAGAACAATACATTGCACCGGGCGCTTCAAGCATGCGCATACGTGGAGGTGGGACTTAAGGTCATGGTGAAACATCAAGTGGTGTTTTACAGATCGTCTACAAAATACCAATTACACACATGACTGACTTGAAACTTTGCGCATGAGCCGAAATTGTTAAGACTGATCAAAATGTCAAGTCAATACCATCTATGGTTCTAAAGATCTTGAGTATCATCGATTTTATAGACAGGTCTGCTACCTCACTTTGAAAACAAATTTGCCTTTTATAACATGTCACAGTTATGAAATATACTTTTCCTTAAAAGAAACCGTAATTTAGTTATATAAATCTTCATGAAAAAATATTTTATAAAAAAATCAAAGAAGCCGAGGCAAAAAAACGCTATTTCAAATTAACAATTGACTTCTTCGTGTCAGTTCTGATTATGACAAAAATACGTTCTTGGTGTTGTTTTCCATTCATGCTAGTTTACTGCTACACTGCTACAAGATTTAAATAGTGCTTTCATTCTTCAAGGTTCAAGTATGTCTGATTTAGAGGATGCGTTTTAGTATTTCGATGTGTTTACTCTTGATACGTTCATTGTCTTGATGAATCATAATAATCGTTGATCATTTGTGTTCAAGGCTCAATAATCGTCATTTGGAACCACGACTCATATGCTGCTATTCTATATGAAAATTGCCTGTGAATCCACCCAGTAAAACATGCATTTATTTTGCTAAAGTTATGTTCATCTTTTATTAAAATAGTAAAATCAGGCCCGTGGCTATTGAGGGGAATTTTGTATATAATGCTATATCTTTTATCAACTAATATCCTTTAGCTTCAAAAGAGGTAAAATGGTGTGTTTTCCAGCTATCTACGACACCCCAGATATCCAAATTTTCTCTCCTTGTCATAATTTTAAGCGAAAAGAATAATAATAATGGGATAGCTTGGCAAAATTTTAGATTTTTAGCAATCCTTCGCACAATAAAAAGTGAAAAATTCTATCTGTCACACCCACGAAATAGAGATTTTTCATGTACGTGGATTTCTATTGGTTGATCGAAAACAATGCATTTTCAGATAATCTTAGTGCTCTAAATTTCAAAATTTTGTTGCTACTACCTTTGAGTGCCCCCCTTGGGAACAATTTCTGACTACGGGCCTGGTAAAAATATAACATGAACAAAATTGCAAAAATGTTTCAAAATTTTAATGATGAAAGCTTATTAACACTGTTTTGTCTTTTCTTATTTTGGCAAATCTGCCAATCTTGAAGAAGACCTTCTAGTTGGAGTATCTAAAATTTCGTATGTCCAACTGCGACTTGTGGTTTCAGCAACTCTTGCGTAGATTGTGTAAAATGAGTTTGTATTACTTACAAGCCCCAACGTCTGTAATGGCAACCCAGTATTGCTATTTAATTTTTGAATTTTTTTGTTCACTTTCAAAACGTTCTTGGTTTCCTTGTCAGTTTGTGCGTGTGGTTTAAAGTATGTACCGTCTCTTCCGCGCATAGTATTTCTGCACAGATATCTTCCGGGGTCACTCAACATACCCATATGTACATGACCGACACGGCGTTCTCCATTTTCTTCCCGCCAAGTAGCCATCAAACATCCAGAGAAATCTCCACTCAATACCCATGCATTACCTGAGCAATAACTAACAATACTCTTACCATAATACGCAAACTTCAAATCACCACGATCTTCAAACTCTCCTTCTGATGGTTTAAGGCAACTAACACAATTTTTTACTTGAACTTTTATTTTAAATTGATTTCTCTCACTACAATGTTCTTCGATATCACATGTATCGCCTTCATTATTCGGTTCGTTTCTACCAACTTCCCAAGTCTGTCCTGAACTTGCAATTTTTGTCAAACGAAGTAGGGTACCTTTACGGAAATCTTCAATTCTAGTATCGACGGCAAAGCTCGTATTAAAAATACATGCGATAAGTGCCAAAAAGGATAATTTTCTGCAGATCATCTTGAATGTGTTTAAATAAACATCTAAAATATATTTTTGTATAGACAAAATTTGTTATAATGGAACTAATACTGCTGAATGTGAGCTAGACATCTAGTTTCGGTAAACAAAATCACTCGACCCTTTTGGCACAAAAATACTATTGTTTATTTTCTTATCTGCGAATTGAAAATAACCTTACTTATTTACTAATTCTCCGCAAAAGAAGAAAAAAAAAAAAAAACCTCAACTTTTTCGAGACCGCTTCAGGTCTTATCAAATTTATTGTAGTAGGTATCGTACCAGGCTCTCTAGGTGAGTTAAGTTTACAAAAAACAAAGCGTTCTTACAAAAACTTTTTACAACAACTCAACCTACTTTATATAATATTGTTCTGAAAAAATAAAAAAAATTAGAAAAAATCTACAACCTTTAACTTCAATATAAAAGCGAAATTACAATGTATAATCTTTTTTTTTATGGCTGTTAAAATTGTATTATAATTGTAAATGAATATAGGTAAAAACCTGAAAACTCAATTTGATTTTGATAATCTACTCCTCTCCGGAGAAAAACTCCCAAACCCCTGTGGTCAAAATTGGGTGCCCAGACTGTCCCTTATAACTGAGGCATTTGAGAGAAACCGTAAAAGGAGCAGAGAACAAAACGAAGGTATTTCTTTTTCTCATTTTGGGATGGTTAAGTTTGAATTTTTTTTTTTTTTTTTAACTCTGGATTATACATTGATAGAAATTGTAGCTTTATTACAAAATTATTGAATACTATAATCTGTGCTCCCTCGCACATTAAAATCATTCTACTGTGCTCCCTCGCACATAAATAACGATCTGTGCTCCCTCGCACATTAAATTACAATCTGTGTTCCTCGCACATTAATCACTATCTGTGTGTGCTCCCTTGCACATAATTACAATTTGTGCACCCTCGCACATTAAATTACTATGAGTGCTTCCTCGCACTTTGTCTATAAATTCTTGTTTTGTTACTACAATTATGTTACAATATAACTCGAGTTCTAACATGTATACAGAAAGAGAGCTGAACGATATGTGAAGACTATTGAATAAACCGCCCTTTTTAATGGCACGCAACTATAGATATTTTATCGAACACAAAAGCAAAAAAGCAAAAGCGACACACTTCGAAAACGTAAATAAATTCATTAGTAAAAGCGAAGGCTCAGACTTTATGTGACATCATATATGTGCAAGACATTGCATTTAAAGAGCGGATTGATAGCAAAATATTTTATTAATACTTGGCAAATACTCTATTTGAACCTTACCCCTATTTTTCCCTCTTTGTGAAGACAATCCTTTGTTTAAATTTCCTGCCTGGAATTCTTTGCTTAAAACTTCTGCCAAATGACGAAATTGATGTGTTCGGAAAACATGTCGAAAGCTACTTTGCTGGAAAATTTGATTTGTTTGGCTGAAAATCAGCAATTTTCGGAGTCCTGGAAAGTTCTTGAAGCATTTTGATGCTAGTTTTTTTGACTTTTCTGGAAAAAAGAAAGGATATTTTGTGTTTTGGGCTCTTCATTTTTATGTATTCGATTCAAAATTTTATTCTCCTAAAAAAACGGCGTGTTCTGAGATGATTCGATGCCTGCTAGATTTTTTTAGACTTCCTGGATAAAAATAACAGATTTTTTGGGCTCTTGGATTTTTTTTTTTTTTTGGAGAAAAATGACATTTTTGGTAAAAAAGAACGGAAATTTTGTATTTTGGGCTCACTGGATGATTCTGAAATGAATAAGTATGCTTTAAAGGCAATTAATGAGAAAAAATATTACTTCATTGGAAGAAAATTTTGGGGGAACAAAATTTTGCGATTTTCGCGATTTGGTCCTTCATTCGCAAAATTAAATTACCGCGAAATTAGTTTTTTCCCTTCACTCGCGAACTTTAATTCCCAAGAAAAAAATATTTTCTTCGTTTGCGAATTAAATTCTAGCATATTTTAATTTTTTTCCTATTACTACCACCAAAATAAGATTTTGGGTTCGTTTTCAAGAGAAAGAATGGCAAATAAAGACACTAAGTTTTTCAAAGCAAAGTGTAGATTTCTTTCCAGAATAGTATAGATTTCTTTTCAAAATAGTATAGACTTCGGCCATTCGCGAAATTAAACTCCCGCGAAATGCATAATTTTCCTTGATTTGCGAACATTTCTTCCTGCGAAAGAATGCAACTTTTGTAATGATAACAACTTTTATTCAATAGTGAGAAAAAAATGAGTTTTGATAGCAGCAAAATTTATATGATTTAACTTTATTCGAAATACTTTTTTCCCTAGAATGGAAGCCAACTTGTTGTGAACTTCTAGATCTACCCTAGATCTACATCTTTTCTTAAATGGAAGCCAACTTGCTGCAGAATTTGCCGAAACTTTGAATTTAAGCAATAGAAGTTAGCAACAAATTGGTTTTCACTCTGGGAAAATATACTTAAGATAAAGCTAATGTTGGTATTACACAAGAGAGTTGGCTTCCACTCTAGGAAACGGTATTTGAGATAAAGCTAAGGTATAGTATGCAGCCAACTTGCTGAAACCTATGCCTTAAATTTTTCTCAAATAACGTTTTCTAGAATGGAAGCCAAATTGTGGTGAACTACTATTCTATACTATTATCTCAAACACTTTTGTCCTAGGAAGCCAAAGTTACTGCAAACCATGCCTTAACTTTATCTCAAATAAATTTTTCTAAACTAACTTCTTGCGAACTTCTATGCCATAAGTTTACCCTAAATATTTTTTCCTAGAATAGAAGCCATCTTGTTGTGAACTGCTTTGCCTTATTTTTATCTTTTCCTAGAATGGAAGCCAACTTATTGTGAGCTCGTATGGCTTAACCCTATTCGGGCCGGGGGGGGGGGGGGGGGGGGGGGGGGCCCAAAAAAAAAAA
>JAUBWS010097397.1:0-11039 GCA_032270445.1 Darlingtonia californica | reverse complement strand
CGGATGAAGCGTAATACCCATCTGAATTTCAGGTTAAATTTCAGGTTACATTTCCATGCTTACGTGCATGTGTGTGCGCGCTTTGGGCCCGCGTCATTAAATAACGTCATAAAGATACGTGATAACCTCCTAAGCTATATTGCTGATTGCGTGCAAGTAAACATAACATAGACAGATAGACGACTGACTGCCTGGACAAGCAACAGCAAGCAGCAAAGGAAGGCCAAGGAAGTGATCCAGTTTGTAAATGTAAGTTGTTTCTTCACGTATGTACTTTTTGATTTTTGCATTGTTCGCATAACTACCTCGTTGGTTGGCATGTCTACAATATGAGAAATTGCTTCCTACGTCCAAAATAAAGACCTCCATCCAGTTCGAAATAGATTATATAGTTTCTGGAGGTTTCAAACCTCCTTTTCTGGAAGAACCTTCCATAAAGTCCTAGCCTGGGTACCTGTACATACATTTATAAAAACTGCTACTGCTACTTGGACTACTTTTAACACAAGATAAAAGAAATTGCAGCAACACAAGTTTTTTCAATGAATTAAAAATCATGTAAATGTAAGAAATGGGATAAATGAATGCGAACGGTAGATGCTTTTGCACATAATATGAACATTTTGACATAATTTGGCAAAATTTGTCTTAATTTGGCAAAATTTGTCTTAATTTGGCAAAATTTGGCTTAATTTTCCTGCAATGCAAGTTTGTATTTTTTATCACAATAATAGATTTTCCAACATTGATGTAAAAAGAATTTGGCTCTAAATTTAGCAGAGATGTTACTTTAGGCACCTATTTTAAGCTTGGGTGGCAGAATGCCTTGTTTGGTGGTACTTTTCCACATAAAAAATCTATCATAAAAGAAAAAGCGTTGCAGGCAAAATTTTTTGTTTTTGTTTAAATGAAAAAGGAGCTGATACTATGAAATTAACCGATTAACTTGGAGTTTCACATTCTTTTTACAAATTTTGTGGACCTTTTTCTTTAGGACTGCAAGCGCCACCCCTGTGACTACGCCATTGTATAGTGGACTTCCTCTTCTACTGAGACAAGGCTCTTTAAATAGTCAGCTATCCAATTTTCCAAGTTGAGACTGAGTTCTAATAAAAAGTGGAATTTATGCAACGCTATTGATTTTGTTATTAAATTGAAATTTGGTATAATTTGATGTTGAAAAACTTCGATCAAAGATCTACAGCATCCCAAAACCATACAAGGCCATAGAACACCGCGATTTAGGGTGGCTTGTCGCTTCACTTCTATTATATGCTTGTGGAGACGAGCATGCGCAAATCAATTGGGGAAGGCCACAACTGAAGTAATCAAGATTCTTTCAGTAGTGCTTACGAATAATACAACTTAGCAACTTTACAATCTTTGAAAGCTTATAGCTCTACGATTATTCAAGAGCTGCAAGGAAAGGGTATGGATACAATATTAACTGTTTTTGAGGTCTATACGTAGAAATATCTGGCCAAAACCAAAGCAGACAGACTGAGCGTGCGCATATTCATTAACTGGTAATTCTGTTTTTCTATTTCAACTTGAAACTCTTACGAATACATTGGAAAATTATTCTTTTAAACATGCGACATCAGTCAATGAGAAGAAAATGAAGTCATTCCAGGCTAAAACGACACTTCCTGAAATGATTTACAGAAGTTTAAAATGGTGTGTCAAACTATTTTTAAGACCACTTGTGGTCACGAATCCCTCCCGAAACGTCAAAAACAATGAGGTTTTTTTTATTTTAGACAGAAATGAGATTTTCAAGCTTTCCAATAAATTTGAAAAAAAAGTGACTTGAGTCAGATTTGAACTACCAAACACATGTTTATTAACCACAAGGCCATGGCGTCGTTGAGAGAGATGTGATTTCAATGGGATGTAGAGAGTTTTGTAGTTTGAGCTTCGAGTTTTGAAACTTTATTTCAAGTTTCGAAACTTCAAAATCATTTTAAAAGAGAATTTGTCACTTCATAACAGAATAATTTAATTTATTATTTCAAGATAATTGCTGAAAGTGTGGCGTTTGTCACGTAAATTTAAGTGCGAAGAAAAAGAGTCTGAAAAGAGCCTTGGACCAAGTATCTTTATGGGAGTTTTTGGCTGAAATTGGGTATATGTAAGCTTCTCTCAATGATACAAGCTTGCATACCAAAAATCAGTCAAATCCGAGAGGGTGGGATGACGTTTCCCTTTTTAATGCTTGATTTGGCATGAAATTACCCAAAATTAATTTCATCAAAATATGCTATTCTCCACATTTACAAGTCTGTTATTTAACCCTCCATTGAGTATTGTTACCATATCAGGGCTGGTGCTCTGGGCTCAACCCTTGCCCTACTAGATGAAATTCAGAATCGTATATGGAACTTAGTTGAGTTGGGCCAGACCTTGCCTCTCATTTACATACTCTTTCTGAGCGTAGCCGTATGACTTTCATTCTTCCCTTCTTTCTTTCTGTTCCCACATTCCTCTCTTCTTCTCTCTTACTCTAAACTACTAGCAATTCCAAGTGGCTACTCAAGTAGTGCTAGTACTGACCATCATCAGTTTAAAAAATGTATATAATTTGAATATATTTTTTGTTGAAGCAAATCTTTTTTGTATGGTCCATGTGCATTATGTAATTCATTTATGTTACTAACTGACTGAGTATGTGATTGAATTTAATCAGAGATTTTCGGTGGTGAAAATTACCTCACCATTTCCACAAGGTTCCCTGTACTTTAAATTCAGAAACTTTCGCTGGAAGAAACTTTCGTGGTTTTCGCGTTTTTTGGCCCTTTCCGCGAAAGTTTCTTCCGCAAAATCTTTTGAAAATTCGTCAACCGCAAAAGTTTATTCCCGCGAAATATCTGAAAATGCTGATTTTACAAAATGTTCACAATTATTCGTCATTTTCTTGCATTTCTTTTGCAAATATTATATAAAAAAAAATCTGTGATCCGTGGAAGTTAATTCCCGCAAAACATCTCGAAATTGGTCATCCGCGAAAGTTTATTCCCGCGAAAGTTTCTGACTTTAAAGTTGGTGTTTCACAGGAAGGCAGGACCCTCATTGAATAGCAGTTCAAAGAGAACTGACGAGGCTTTCCTGGGTAAATATGTTTAAATAAAAATAAATAAAGAACCATTTTGGTTATATATATATGCCTTGAACTGGCGTAACTTGCATGCACCTAAATAAAATATTCAAAATTTTCAGGGTAAAGAAAAAGATTGAGACTAATATTTATTGCGGATAAAACTGATATTTATTGTCGATAAAGACTGTTGTGGTTGTGGGTTGAAAAAATGTCTCAGTTGAAGTGTGGTTGGGGAAAGGATGCGTTGGATTAAGTTTCAGAAAGAATGTTTTTGCTTCAGTATGTATCGTACCTCGGCCAGTGCCCTATGGCGGACGTAGGGGTACCACACACGATCTTGATATTAATCTTCGCCATTCCTCCCGACCATCAGCCAATCTTGCCACTTGTGCCAGTGAATGACCCGTCCACTCTTTAATGTTGTCACTCCATTTCTTTTTCAGCCTGCCACATTTTCTTCCTCCTTTTACAGTGCCTTGCATGATGGTTTTAGCAAGCCCATCACGGCGTAGGGTGTGACCATAGAACTTCAGCTTCCTTCTTTTGACAGTGGTAAATAGGTCTTCATATGGACCAATGCAGTTTTTGACTTGGTTTCTGACGTCTTTGTTGGTGATTCTATTTCTGTAAGAAATTCCCAGCAACCGCCGGTAACATTGCATTTCCAAAGCACAGATTCGTTTTTGTAGTTTGGCTGTAATTGTCCATGATTCACAAGCATATAGGAATGTAGAGATAACTATTGACCTCAAAAGATTGATTTTGTGTTTCATTCTGATGTTCTTATCTTTCCAAACTTTATTCAGCTTTGTCAGTGAGGCTGTTGAGATATGTTCTAGATAGAATTTTTGGAACCTTCGGATGAAATGAAAGCGCCCAAATATTTGAAGTTGTCCACAATCCCAAGAGTTTCTTTGTTGATTTTAATAGTTGAATTGTAGCCATCCTTGCTATTCGTCATCAAATTTGTTTTTTCAGCACTGATTTCCATTCCATATTTTGTAGCCGCTTTATCAAGATTTTCCATGAGTTTACTTGATTCATCCTTTTCACCAGCAATAAGGTCGATATCATCTGCGAACCTTAAGTTTGTTAAGGGTCTTCCTCCAATTGATACTGTGCCTTTGAAACTTTCTAATGCTTCGTTCATTACCATTTCCAGGAAAATATTGAATAGGGCTGGCAAGAGTAGACAGCCTTGTTGAACACCAACTTTGGTTCTGAACCATCGACCGATTTCACTGTTGTACAAAATTGCACTTATGGCTTTGTTATAAAGGCATTTGATCACTCTGATAAGATTTCCGTTAATGTTAAACTTCTTCATGGTACTCCAGATTGCCTCGTGCCAAACCTGGTAAAAAGCTTTCTTGAAATCTATGAAGGTGTGGTATAGCTTTTGGCAGGTGTTCGTTGGATTTTTCAATCAGGATTCAAAGGCTACAGATATGTTCAACTGTTCTTCTGCCTAATCTGAAACCTGCTTGTTCTTCTGCTATGATTTTTTCAGCTTGTGGCTTTAGTGGATTTAGGATCACCTGTAACATAACTTTGCTTGGGTGGCATATTAAACTAATGGTTCGATAGTTTGTACATTTCTTTAATTACCTTTCTTGGGTATTGTTATTATAAGGGATTTGGTCCAAGTCTCAGGCTATTCACCGGTTTCCCATATCTTGTTGCATAAACATGAAGAACATTGACCATGGCATCTCCCCCCCCCTGGCTTGAACCAGTTTTCCTGGAATGTTGTCTATTCCGGCTGATTTACCTTTTTTGAGAAACTTTATTGCTGTTTCAATTTCGTGTTTTGGTTTTCCCAGTTTGATGGTTCTGAGCTGTCATGGTTACATAAGTCTTCGCAGTATTCTGACCATCTTTCAAGTATTTTTCATCCTGTGTGATTAGTTCCCCGTTCTTGCCTTCAATGATGTTAATCTTGTTTTGCTTTTTTCCAGTTAATTCTTTGACCAGTTGGTAGGCTTTCTTTGTATTGTTAAATGAGAGGATTTCTTCAATGTCTTGGCATTTTCCTTGTATCTAATTTTCTTTATCCCTCCTAATGGCTTCCCTCACATTCTTGTTGATCTCTTTGTACTCTCTGGCACCCTCTGGTTCGAACCTTTTGCTCTTAAGTTTTCTTCTTTCATGACAAATATCAAGGGTTTCGTTGGAAATCATTTTAATTCTTGGTTTACAGAGAGTTTCTGTTGCTGCTTCAGTAGCTTTAGAGAAACCTTTAACCAGTTCATTCAGGTCATTTTCTATTGTCAAGAGAGGGGCGAACCTCCCTCCTATACAGGCTTTGAATGACAAATTTTGACATAAATTTGACAACTTTGGGGGATTTAAGTTTTTCGAGATCAAATTTTATTCTGGATTGTATCTTTTCTCTATTTGTTTTCAAGTGGATTTTGAAGCTCATCATCATAAGATCGTGGTCACTGCCAATGTCTGCTCCAGGGTATGTCCTAGTGCGAGCTGTGTTTATGAAAGATTTGAATTTGTTGTTGATAAGAATAAAGTCAATTTGATTATCATGAAGTCAATTTGGGCTATGCCATGTCCATCATCGGGATGGTTTATATTTTCCACAGGTTTCTTGCCAGAGTTCCATTCCGTCTTCACCGACTTTAGCATTCCAATCTCCTTGGACAATGACAATGTCCTTCTTTGGTAGTTTAGCCATAACTTCCTGTAGATGGTGTGTGGTTGGTGCATATACTTGAATAATACTGAGATTAAAGGGTTTGGCTTTGATCTAATAGTTATGATTCTACTTGAAATAGGTGTACATCCAAGTACGGATCTGATGACTTTCTTGTTAACCAGGATACCCACACCTTGTTCATGTTTGCTGTCGGTTCCACTGTAGAATAATTTATGGCCTTCGTCTGTTGTTATTTCACCAAAACCTAACCAACGAACTTCGCAGAGCCCTATGATATTCCAACTGTAGTCTTCCAACGAATGAGTGAGTTCTTTCACTTTCCCTGATTGGTGTAATGTTCTGACATCCCAAGTTCCCACTGTTACATTATTCCTGCATCTAATAGTAGGTTTATTTGCATCAGTAGCTTATTTTCCACCTCCGTCCTGATGAGCAACTAAAGGGCGGCCCTAGTTCCAGGCGACGACCGACCTGGTAAAGCAGTCTCATTAATCATAATTGTCATGTGGTGTGTTTAGGGCAGTTAGGACTTGGCGGTGCCCAGTCCTCTCCAAGCTTTTTGAAAATTGTAAAGATCCTTTCAGTCGCAGAGATTACAATCACTACTAGCCGCCAGTTGCTGGTCAGACTGGTCAGACGCATCATGGATTGTGAATTGTTTGTGTACGTTCCCACTAGACAGGTTGTCTGCTAAGACTGTACTCTTTTCATACAATCAGTTGTTTGCATACAAAAATTAGATGTTTGCAAAAATACCTTATTCGTTCTAATTTTCGCGTGTATGATGTGATGTGATTATTTACCCAGGGTAGCCTCTTCAGTTCTTCATGAACTGTTACCAATGAGGGTCCTGTCTTCCTTGAAACACCATCCAGAATTAACAGTGATTTGTGAAATTTAATACCGAAAGCCTTGCAAGGGATTTGAACTCGGAACCCCGAGGCGACCATCGCCTAAACCACTCGCTGCAAGAAGGAAAATTTTTTAGCGCGTATTAATTTTCGCGCAATGGCAAAATCTGCTAGTTTTGCACGTATCAACTTATGTGCTGATCCGTTTTTCTTTTAAGTTTAGACAAAAGAAAATGATTTTTTAGAGGCAAATATTGTTTTTTTGCTATCCCAAGTCAGAAAAAGTGAAAATTAATCATTCTGAACCTTTTTTCATAAGAGCTTTCATTAGAGAGAAAAGTATATTTTCGCGCGTAATAATGTTCCTGTATAGCCTTTCTCCGTAAGATTTCTTTATTAATTTTCGCGCGCTAATCATATTTCCTTTGTCCCTTGGAGGCTCGAGTGTCGGGAGTGTACTGTATGCGCGTAAATTGTGGCGAGGAGGGTTGGAGCAATTGTATAGATCATACGCGGCTCGCGAAATCGGACGTTTTTGTGAAAGTCACATCGAAACAGGTGTCCATGCAGGCTCATGTGGTAGGGATATGAGTTTTGGTGGGGGGTTTAATAATGACAACACTTGTGTGATTTACGGTAACATTGTATTTAAATTAATAGAACTGTAATGGTTATTTACCATCAATATGTTTTTTTTTTCTATCTGTTCATAATAACATTGGTATAAAGAGATTAACTATTTAATATAAGATTTTTTCACTGCTCACGACATCATTTTCAAACACGAAATTAGTGGCAAACGTCAATTTCCAAAATATATCAGTTGTTTAAAAGCTCAGCAAAAGATGTATGTTGAATAATTGAGATATCATTATTTTTCCTATTGATTGAGAGAAATTAAACTGTGAATTGAGTGATAATAAGTAGATGATATTTCTATTCACCTTGGCTTACTAAATACATTTTTCGTAGGCCATGTTTTCCGCGTTATTTAATTCCACATCTGCCGACGTCTCACTTGTTCTTCACTTAGATAAAGAGGTTCTACATGCATTATCTGTGATTGTGTTCTTGTTGTTTTTCTTATTCATTGCATCTATTGCTTCTAATTTTTTCCATTTTTTAGTTACCATCATGGTTGAGATATGGAAGTTAGCAGAAAGTGTTGAACCGCCAACTAGTCCACATAAGATGAACCCTAACAAACCTGTACGTATCCAAGATTTGGAGAAAATTGGAATCCATTATGAACAGATGAATGCTGATGAAACAAATTACAAAACTGACCCTGCACTGACAACATTTGCAAAAGATCGAGATTACAACTTCTCTGATATTTTGACTGTGAGTAAAGAAGCTCTCAAAAATTATGACGAATCACTGAAATGTTTTTACAAAGAGCATTTCCATCCTGATGATGAATGTCGGTTTGTGTTGGAAGGGATCGGGTATTTTGATGTTCGAGATAATGATGATGACTGGGTTCGAATCAAGATCGAAAAAGGTGACCTGATCACCTTACCTGCAGGAATGTATCATCGTTTCACTCTGGATGATTCAGTCAATTATGTTAAATACGTCCGCATGTTCGTCGCTGAGCCTATTTGGACACCGGTTTTCCGGAACGATGATGGCGATGATCATTTCAGCAGAAAAGAATATTTAAAAAAATATAAAATCAACCTTAAATATTAACAAATAAACGCACTCATACATAGACAAGGATAGACACTCTTATACAGCTCGTACAGTAGTGACAATAATAGTAATTATATGATCGATAATGACACAAACGTTTAGCTAATAGTTTGTTTATACGAACAATTATATCCACTTATTTATGTCAAATTTATTATCACATCATCATGTTTGCCATCTACCTTTCCAAACGCTTTTTTTTTAAATCGCATATTGTTATTTACCAACAATGTTTTGTTTATACATTTTGTATATTCAATCGTCTACTTGTATTTTTAACATGAAAGAATCTTATGAAAGATAAATTTATCTTAGATCATAACCATCTTCAGATGACTGCCAAACATTATCATTAGCATTTAACGCTGTAAGGAATGTCAGTTGGTATTTCGGAGAAATTGAGGACTGAAGAGAGAATCGAGAATCACAACTATGCATTATTATTACACTACTAAATATCTAAGCCTATCTTTCGAAAATTTCATATGCTTATATATAAAAAAACATTTCCCTGAGCTTTATGATGTATTAGAAAAGACCCTATAACGTTACTGCAGGAAAAAATTTTCTGTGTTGTGTTGGCTTCTATACTGTACTTTGTGTTCTGTCCCCACTGCAATTTTTTCGAGAAAACTTATTTAAAAACTGTGTATATGTTCATTTATTTTACATACTTTTCGTAGTCTTGGATCAAAACACTTAAGACTGAAGGAAAACTTGATTTCAGCAGACTGTGTTGTGGGTAGGGCCAGGCAAGCAACAACCCGTTTTATTCAAGATGGAAACAATTACTGTGTGAGCTTTATCATGTGCGACGTGTAATGCTCCTGCTGGAGAAATCAATTTACACTTGCACGCACCAAGTTTCCGTTTTCATGCTAAGTTGAGATTATAGTTATAGTTTTTTCGCGGGAACTAAATTTTGCGGTCTTTGGGATCTTCCATGAAATTCAATTCTCTTTAAAGTAACAAAATAAGTATGATCCGTGAAATCCATTGCGATTTTTCCCGTTTCTTTGCCTCTTATTTCAGCCCTTAGCCAATACCTTAACGGGACTAAATATCGCATGAATCGCTCAATCACGAAATAAATTCCTTCTCTTCTTCTCGTCGTTAGTCTGTACCAGACCCTCCCGCAAACGGCAAAAATGATTTTCCCCTTTCTACTTACGTTTTCTTCCGTGGGGAAGACAGGGTGTCTCGTCTTGTCATCAGAATATGAAAAAGAGAAAAGTCCGGGAGACGTGGACGTACCTGAAAATGTTTGTTAACAATTTGCGGAATAGGATTATTTCTGGAATGCTTCGCAACTTTATAAACATTTACTTTCAAAAAAATAATGTCAATTAAATTAAATTCCCCAGAAAAGCTCTCATAAATGTCGGTAGATGTCATCCTCAAATTTTTTAATTCTTGCAAAATTTAGTTTAAACCTTTATCCCTCGCTCAACAAGCGATTTTGCTGATTCCATGGTAAAAATAATTCTTTTTCTCACTATGCTGCGCTATCCTACAATAAATAGAACTTTTCCAAAAATACACAAAATTAACTGTCCTTACACCCCTTTTCCCCATTTCAATATTGAATGAAGTGAGAAACAACCACATCGAAACGTGATTGTATAACATTGAATTAGGGGTGGCGGAGAATTTTGAGAAAAGTTTCAATTATTTTGGCCGGGATTGTCTGAGAGATGCAGTTATACAGACACTTAGCAAAAATTTCTAAATACATTAATTTTTCTTTAGAAGACGTGACGTAAGGTTTTAAATTTATCTAATAAGGGCATATATTAAGTTAGTACGTAGTTGAGTAGTTGGGGGGGGGGGTCTAGCATCTTATATCTATCTTTAGGTGTGGAGATGTTTTGAAGAAAGTTACATTTATTTTGGCTTGGATTGTTAGCTAGGACACCCTCCCCAGCGCTGGCTGGACGTACACGCCACTAACCCCCGCCCCCTCCCGACGTCGGGAGTAGGTAGGTGGCGTAGCGGACCCGGGCCCGTTATTTTGGCGGAAAATCTGCATTCCATTGCTTGAAATCCCTGAAAATAAATGGCGGTAAAATATGTGTGGTGTGTGGTCGGTGGTGTGTAACATGTAACATGAGGTGTTGTGAGGTGTTGTGTGAAATGGGACAGTGGACCTGTTAGCATAGTCACAAGAAGAAAACGTTCTTTCTTTTCACTATGCTGTTAGCCTATGGCTTACCCTGCAAAACTTTCCATCTAGGTTTTTCTTTGAATGTGCGAGTGGAAGACAACTGAACTGATTGACTGACATACCAGGTCAAGCTACAATTCTTTAATTAGAGATAGAGTGTATAAAGTGAGTGTTCAGACTTTTCAACTTTGGAAAATAAGAATTTCCAAGTTTCTAGTAAAGGCTTGAGTTTGAGCCAGTGACAGAGTGAGTGCTGTGGATTAGCCAAAATGTGGATCCCACAGACCATGCTGATGCTACTGGACGTGTGGCCTGGCCTGTGTATAATTAATTCAAATGGTCACTGTGTCATCATTGATTGCTAATTACGCCTGGGATTACGCAGCCATGGTTGTTCAATTCCACAGACTACACTGTTGCTACTGGGCATGTGGTCTGGGGTCTTATTTGAATAAATGGATGGTCACTACCGTAGATGGGAGCGGCTTGAAATTTGACGAGGTCACTTTGAACCACCACAACAAACAACATTTTCTGGTCTGCACTTTAAAACTTCAC
>JAUBWS010097386.1:0-11040 GCA_032270445.1 Darlingtonia californica | reverse complement strand
AAGAAATATAAATTTGGCGGGAATTTAATTTGGCGGATGGACAAAAATCGCTAAAGTTGGCGGAATTTAATTTGACGAATGACAAGAGAAATTTTTTTTGCAACTAAAGGATAATAAGTTTCTACAAACAGCTGTGAAAAAGGGACACAGAACAATATAAAATCGTTAATACAGTCATCAAGTCATTCGTCATCAATAAAAATGTCGGAGGCATTCTTTTCGAAGATTCTTCGTATCCCCAACCAGAATCTTCGAACCATCCTCTGTTGACATATGGTCATATAATTGCGTTATCCACTTTGCATGGATAGGCTTAATTTGTGTGAGGTAGAACTTCATTTCAATATCTTCTACTTTCTTACCAAGTGAAAGCTGCTTGTCGTATTCTTGGGCAAACCGTTGAACAAGATTAAAAATTGAGAAAAAAATGAAATCGAAAATGTAAATTTGGCGGGAATTTAATTTGGCAGATGGGCAAAAACCACTAAATTTGGCGGAATTTAATTTTGCGGATGGCAAAATACGATAAATTTGACGGAATTTAATTTGGCGGATTTTTGAAAAAACTGCCAAATCCGCCGAAACTTCTTCCCGCCAAAATTTCTTCCCTTAAGGTACATACCGCTTAAAGTAAATAATCGAAAAATAACGATGATAACTCTAATAACAATGATAATGACAGTTGGGATTACGTAAAAGCATAACTCTTTTCCGTCCATGATCACATGTAAGGCTATCCACAGAAAATAGCAGTTTCTCTCATTCATTTGCAGCCCTTTGTATACTATCTTCTTTTGTGTAAGTATAAAACTAGATTCATCTGTTTATATTTAGCTAGAAAAACTCGAGCATATCAGTTTTTCTGCATAAAAATGAAATCACGAGTAGAATGCTCCTGCCTCCATCTTATATTAAGACTGATTATTGCCTTAAGTGGCTTAATTTTTGCGTAAATTTAATTGTCGCGAATTTTTGCCTTTTTCGCGAAATTAAATTGACGCTAAATGTGAAAAAATTGGCCATTCGCGAAATTGAATCCACGCGAAATGCATTTTCAAAAGCAGCCTTAAAAGCTCAAATTTGGAGTTGTTGACTGGAAAAAGCTACTCTGGACAAGAGGGCGTTACTTTAATTGTCCAGAGTAGCTTTTTCCAGTCAATACGGGTTCAAAAGGTGTTTTAAGTATTGTCATTGTAGATGTCGTTTGAACATTTAGATGTATAATCACTTAGATACTTTGAAAGGAGAAACTTTCGTTGGATGACCAAATTACAAGCCCAAATCTCAAAGCATATTTTGTTGTTAATATATGTTGTTTATTGTTTTAAACACACGTTCATTCAAATTTAGATTTTTTTTCATTCAATTTTTCCGTTATCCCTAAGAAAAATGTCAAACTTCTTTGCTCTCGCGAAAATAAGTTCACGCGAAATCGTTTCAACATGACGAATCGCGAAATTAAATCCACGCGAAACGTAAAAATTTGGGGGTTCGGGAAATTAAATCCACGCGAAAATTAAACTAATCCAGTTAAGGTACCTAATTTACGGAACAATTTATATCCACAAAGGCGTATTTTATATAATGTTCGTATATAAATCATGCAGATGGGCAAAAATTAGCAACAAAATACGCAGCATAGCATTTTTCTTATCTCCAATTGTCACTGTTCACACCTAAATTCAGCTTTGTACCAGCCGTTTGTAACAACTTTCGCTTTGCGAAATCTAATAACTCAAAATGAAAAAGTTTAAGGGTAACTTGAAATCACGTACTCAGTACCCATTGCTAACGACTGACTTCAAACCTAAAAGTTGAGGTATATTTCAGAATTTCAAGGCAAAGATTTTTCATTTAGGATCTAGCATGAAAGATCGCCACTTACTTTTTGTAAATATGTAGCAAATTCCCGAGAAAGAGTGTTTGGGATTCTATAGTTTCCATCTAAGTCACCAGTTTAAAGATGTTACTTTTGGAAAAACTATGAAAGGCATGAGGCTAGAGTCAATTTTTCTAATTCATGAACGAACTGCTTAGAGTAAATAATTCACATCCAAAGCCAACCACAGCTGGCAACACAGAAGCATCAAACGAGCCTAAAATACAAAATACCCGTTCTTTTTTTCCAGGAGGGCTACTTTGACAAAAAATCTAGCCAAAGCCAAATGGTCTCAGAACACCTCGAAAAATCTAGAAAAACTAACTTTTTTCTTCAAAAAAGTAAAAATCTAGGAGCCGAAAGCACAAAATATCTGTTCTTTTTATCCAGGAAATCAAAAAAACTTCTAACAAGCATCAAATCGTTCAGAACATGTCGTATTTTTCCAGAAAACTTGAACTTTATACCTAACATAGAAATAGATAGGAGCCCAAGATACAAAATATCTGTTCTTTTTTTCAAGGAATGCCAAAAATAGTCTTGCAGGCAACAAATGGTCTCAGAACACATCCAGATTTTCCAGGAAGCCGAAATTTTCAGCCGAACACATTAGATTTTCAACAAATAGTTTTTGAAATATTCTCCGAACACATGTAAATTTCTAGGAAACACATGTCTTCCAAACAGATATTTTATCTACTTCTTAAAAAAAAGAATAAGTACCCATAGATAATTGTTCCATATCCAGCTGCCGAAAGACTGTTAGATGTGCCCAAAAACAAAACAAAAACTTCTACCTAAGTCTTCTCCGTGAAGTTTGGTCGGTGTACAAGGGATATAAGGAAATAAACATCCATCAAATTCACGCAAAAGAACACCAAAGATGTAACTGCCCTTTCCCATTGCTTGAACAGAAGGGGAATGTCAACTGGCTTTTCACAATATCTTGCAAAGACGTTAGAAACAATTTATGAGTGACTTTTCCTTTCTACAAGTGAACAAAGACCGATTGTAACTATGACTTTAGCCACTGCCTTGGCTGAGTGGTAAGGACAGTGTATTAGATGCACTGGTTGAGAGCTGTTGTAGGTTCAAGACCGATGCAGATCATGTTGCTTTCTTTTTATTTTTTTTCTTCAAATTTTTAAATTTTAAGTGCAAATAGCACTCACAAAGGGGAAGTTGACTTGAAGCACGCCATTTAAATCACACGACCCGTCTCACCTTTTATCATATCCTGGCACTCGTTATAGGAAAGGTTAACCCTATTATTTACCCCCCCCCCCCCACCTCCTGTTTTTCCCTAATAACTTTTTCACAACAAAAGCTTATGTGCTGAAATTTGGTGACTTTACCTAATATTATATAAAAAATAATTTAGTCTAAAAAAATTTCAAAATATGTTGCCATGGTTACCATGGAAACCAAAAGTTTGGGGAAATCTTTGCAATTGCTTGAAAACCGCAAAATATGTTAAGGAGAATTACATTAGCTTTCAGAAACTTCGAAAAGAATTGAAAAGACGTTTTCCAATCAAAAGTGATTGACTTTTTTGTGATTTTGGGCATTTTTGACAGTTTTGGCAATTGATGACTGGAGCCCCAAAAAGCCTGGCCTGAATAGGGTTAAGGCTACGTTGTTCATATAAAAAATTAAAATAAAAAATTAAATTGTAATAAAAAATGGATCAATGAAAAAGGTCGACTATAATACTGCAATAACTAATGTTTTAAAAAAACAGGTTGAGAATCCAGGTACACAGGTGAAGCTGTATCTTGCAGTGGGTTTCCTATTTTTCAAAATTTGATCCTTTCTTATCGATTCCTTGATCCGCTCTACGTTATACTATGTACACCGCAGAAGCATCGAGCGAGCCCATAATACAAATTATATGTTCTTTTTCTCCAGGAAGGTCACATTGACAAGGAATCTAGCTAAAGACAAATGGTCTCAGAGCATCTCGAAAAATCTAGAAAACAGATTTTTCCCCTAAAAAAATAAAAATCTAGTAGTTGAATGCACAAAATATCTGTTCTTTTTCTCCAGGACAGCGAAACAAAATTGAGTATGAATCAAATGCTCTCAGAACACATTAATATTTTCCAGAAAGCCAAAATTTTCTGTCAAGCACATCAAATTTTCTAGCAAAGTAGCTTTCTAAATATTCCCAACCACGTATAAATTTCTAGGAAAAACATGCCTTCAGAACAGATAATTTGCAAAAATGCTTCGGTGGCTGCTTTCGACGCCATGTTTCATTGATACGAGACTGAAATATGATTCTTTAGATAAACAGTAAAAGAACGTCTAGTTTGCAAAAGGATGATAACATACACATCCCATATATGATATTACACTCAAGATAAATCTATCAGCACATAACAACACTACTTTTAATCTTGTCGTCGAAGTCTATAATTTTATTAGGTAAGTATCAAACATTTTAGTATAATGTTTTTACATTTCAATATGCTATTTTTTTGCAAAGAAGGAAAACTTACTTTTTACAAACAATTTTTGATAAGGGCAAGCAGAAGTCATACAAAAAGTGAAAGTAACTAAAGTCTGTCTGAAAAATAGTAACATTTGGTAAAGTTTTATCATTTTCTCATATGGTATTGTTCGCGTATGATAGTCAATAAAATCTCATTGGAAAGAAAGCACCTGGGATGGATTCTGGAATTTTAAAAATGAATAAATAGACTTTTTTTCTACTTTTGTTTTGCAACGTTTTTTGGTATAGTATACAAAAACGTCAATCCTTTTTTGATTTTGAAGGTATAGTTGTTTTTCTCATATCTTCTCAAAGAAGCAAAAGATCGAAGTTGTTATATTGCAAAAATGAGGTTTTAATATAAATAGAAAAAAAAACATTTCTTTCTTAATTTTGCTGTTTCATTTATTTAATAATTTGAGATGTTCCACTCCAGATTAGCATTTCATATCACGTTAACACAATTATGAGAAAATCTTAAAAGTTTCTTAACCGTGTTCCCTCCCCTGTTCTGTTTTTGACACAGACTTTAAGATCGTGACAACATGATGACCAACTTATTTTTCTCAAAAAAAAGCCGTACTCATACATACAAAAGTGAAAGTAGCCTACTCATGGACATGACAACATAATAATTTCATATTATGAGAATACACTGAAAGATATCCAGAGCTAATAGGGAAAATGGGTATTTCGCGGAAAAAGTGCTCAAAGATCTGTGATAGAAACCATCAAACTATGACTTTTTTTCTGCTTTAAAATTTTTGTGATTTAAAAAATGAAGTATAAGTAAATAAATAAAACTGATCTTTTCTAAGGTTCTTTCAAAATGTTTGCAAATATCTTCTTCTTCTTCTTGACATTAATTGTTAGTTATGATTTTACTATCTTCAGAACAAACGTGATGAATGCGAAAAATCTCGAGAGCAGAATAAATTGGCTTTTTGAATCATCTTTGCCGACCATCCAAAAATTGATTACGATCATCAAAATTGAAACTACCACAAATTATGTTGAAGAGTGCTATAAAATTCTCTCACAAGCTGATAAAGTGTTCCAAGACGAGAGATGCTGTGAAAATTGCAAACATGTCTGTAATATTTGCAAGACTGCTGAATGTAAAAGAAATGCAGACTGTATGAAATTGCCTTGCAGCAATTGCAATATTCGAAGCAGTAGTTGTTCAAAAGAAGAACTGGTCTACGCTATCATTAATCTTGCTAACTTTATTGAGCTGAAAAGTGACCAGCAACTGAATATGAATTGTGAATTGTTTATTAATCAAGGAAGTTGTTTCAAAAATTTCACCTATTGTAAGACTTGGTCACAACTCTGGCAGGAAATAAACAATGCTTTGAAAGTCTTAAATCGTTTCCTGAAGAACAAGAAGGTAGTAAATGATGATTTTGTCGAAGACAGGAGAATGTGGCAAAGGATGATACTTTCATTTAACGCCAATATTTTGCAGTATATCTATTACACTTGTAGCGGTAAGTGCCACTCTTAATGGATATCTTTCCATCTCTTTTCAAAAACCATCAATTCTTTGTAATAACTTTGTTAACGGAATCTGCAATTAGTAAAATAAATCTCGGAAACTAGAGAAGAGGGGAACCTTGGATCTATATATCATACTCCTTGTTTTTGGAGACTTTCATGAAGAAGGCCTGTCGTCCCTATTTATAATGTATTTTTGGAATCAATTTATGCATATTTCCAAAACCTATGTCCTGACAGCATCGCCATGTTTTTGATCAATTGATACGCGACAAAACAAAAAAATGTTGAAAATGGTACAGGGTGTATCAAAAGACTTATCCATAAATTTTCAACGCGTATTTTATACACATATATACATTTTTCTAAACATAAAATTTCAAAAGAGATAACAATACTTCCAAAAGTTACCAAAGAAAGACTCTTGTTTTCGGATAATTATCCCATTCCTCTTTTTGCTTAATAGTTAACCGGTGAACAACGTAGATATACGTCCGGATTCGGCAAAGATTCCGCTATGACTTGGAACGAATGTAACTCGTAAATTTACAGTTTTTGAAAGAGCATATAAACAGTTTTTCTTCCACAAAAATATGTTGCTTGTGACAAGTCTGTACAAAGTTTCCAACAGAGAATCTCTAAAGCTAAATTTAAAGATTACTTTTGTATGTAGCATAAATTGGTCATTTTATAATCTTTTAATTCAATAATTTAGAAGAAAAACTAGTCTAGGGGTCTAGTCTTAGAAATTGACGGTTATGTTCTGCCCGAGGTTCGAAAGCCATACCCTTTGGAAGGACTATTTTTTGCCAATTTTCACAAATTTTAGACGGTTTTTGGGAACCTTAATGGGACTTTTATTAAAAAACATTTCTCTAGATTTCAAAATTTTTCCTAAGATTTGTTAAAATGGCAACCCTTAACTCTATTTTTCATAAGATTTATCGTGTACGTTCACGAAAGGGGAGGAGGGGGTAAAATTACCCATCGGGCTAACTTTTGATAGAATCGTTTAGGATGGCTTTTTTTTGCATGGAACTAGCAATTCATATGCAGTTTCAAAAAATATGAAAATATATTGGTTAGTTAGGATAACTTTGCTGGTGTCAGTATTTTTAGCCTAAAATTTGTCAATATTTGCGAGATAACAACCACAACCACAACCTTTATGGTCCATAGGTTGAACTCCCCTCCCCGGGGCCAGGTGCTTTCGTTAGCTAAAATCCATCCAACAATTTGTTTGAAATGTCATAAAATGCTGGATGAGCTTAAGTAGGCCATAAAGTTTTTCATCTACCTTTTAATTTTTGTTTCTTCAGAAGAAGACTGGACTGAGCACTATGGTTTATGTTTTCCTTTAATATATGTCAGAGTTGTCGTAATAATAAAATCAATTGCATGCGATTTGCAAAAACTTTTAAATTAGTCGTAAAACTGAAATTTTTACTTTTATTTTTTTATCAGTATTACCACAAGATGTCCACAAAATTCGGCTCGTGTTTTGAAACAGCTATAACTTTCTATGAATTTATCAAATGTTAGTGCTTTTTATACGATTCGAAAGCATTTAGCTGATCTTAAGCTTTTTAACAATAAAATTTTCCCTTTTTCAAAATAGTTCTTTGCCAAGATACAAAGCACTTTGCCATGAAAAAATTCGATTATATTGTAATTATCTTCATAAAATGAAGTTGATCAAAACAATGATTATTAAGGTCGTTGATAGCTGACAAATCATTAAAGTGCAATTAGAAATTTTGTGATGCTAAATTTTTGGTGTTTAAGTTTTCATGTCCGTGTAACACCAATTCGAAGTTATGATAACAGAGTTTTGACAAAAGAATTATTAGATTTTTCGTAGGGAAAAATGCGGTTATATATTTCCCCGCTATTATCCTCAAAAGCCTCACATTTGAATATCAAATGCGCGATACAAAAAAAGTTTAAAAAGGAGAATACACTAGAGACTGCAAAAACAAATGGCGAAACAAAAGGCAATTAAAACGTGACGAAATCACATCAAACAAAAGCTTAATTAAAAAGGTAAAGATCTCTACAGGGTGTCCCAAAAATGTAGCCTATTGTAGAAAATATCATGAGAACTCATCAAAGTACCGCATCTAAAAACAAAGGAGAAACTAAAAGTTTTCTATGCTATTGCTAATGAAATTTTTACGAGAGGCTACATTTTTATGGGACACCCTGTAGAGGCTTTTAGTCCTATATTCAAAAACGGTTTTGTCTGCCTCTTTTGTTAGAAGAATGTTCCATTATTCGTGTATTGTTAATGCACGGTAGACTTAAACAAAGCAGGAAAATCGACAGTATCAATGTCCACTGCCATAAGACAGAAAATGAATCAAAATTGCTCACAATCTTTAAGGTGTGTTCCAATGGCAATATAATGAGCTGTTGCGAGTTCACCACATTGCTCCAAACGATTGCGCTCTGTTTTGCCAATATACGCTGCATTTCAACCGGGACAACTGAACTGGTAAACAATATTTGAAAATAGTTCCCTCTTTGTCCGGTCTTTCATGTTCGTTCTTAAGGCAGCTTTTTGAGTGGTATAAATGGTTTTCAATGTAATGATGATTGTGTTGGGGTTTTTGGTTCTTGCATTGATTTGGTCACGTTCTTTGATCAAAAGATCGAGGTTTACTGAAAGCTTACGGTCGATTCGCTTGACGAAAGGCTGAACATTTGTTCTGATGGTGTAGCGTATTGAAAAACTTTTCAAGAATGTAAAACTGGAGTAAAATCTGTTTTCTAACACGACATGTTCAGACTTTAATTGGCGAATCTTCCTGTGCTTGTCAGTAATTTCATCAAGTAGACTGCGTTGAAAATGCTTCTTCTTCTGCCGTTAGTTCAAATATTTAGTGTTCTTCCATTTCACAAATTTAGGATAAATATCTTCATCGCGACATTTGATTAAGAAGTTAAGATTCCTTTGGTACTTCTTTAACTTCTATTGAGATCTTTCTACTTAGATGACTTTTTGATAAAGTTCAGGCTCAGAACTTCGGAGATTATTCTAGAATCCATAACCAGCTGATAGTTTAAAATAATACAAGCTAAATATCAATCCGAACAAATTCATTCTTTTGTCTAATATTCAAACAAACATAGAATGAAAAACGAATGGTAAAACTATTCTCCAATATTTTGTATATCACTGCGTATACATCATTCAACCTACTTAGTCCACTGACAGTCAATCAGTACACATTAACCCTATTCAGCCTAGGCTTTTAAGGGCGGTTCAGGCCTAGGGGGCATAACCTTTTTAATGTTTCTCATTTTTAAATGAAACTTAGCACACTAATGCAACATGGCACAAGGAACATTTGTGCAAAGTTTCGTGTAAATTGAGTCACGTGATCACGAGATAGGTAACAATGACGTCATAATTGCAAAACATCACTAAAATCACCGTCTGGACAATTTGGTGTTATTTTGAGCATAATACTCATATTCAGCATGTTTAATTAACATATATGTGCTCTACGTTCAATTTCCTATCGGTTGATATACAATATAGTAACATTTAATAATTTTTCAAAAAAAAAATTCTGACATTTTTGAAATCACCCGCCAATCTTTTGATCATGCCGCCATATTGACATAGTTTTTCACAAAACGTTTTTCATGAAAACTTTTGTCAAAAAGTCACAAAATTTCAGGGCTAAAAAATTAGTCTGTGAAAAGTTATTAAAAAAAGTTGAATTGTGAAATGGCCAACTTTGTAAGCAAAAAGACGGAGTGAGTATAGAAAGTTATGTGGGTCAATATCATCATTGGCCTCGAAGAGACATTTTCATTACTGACATTTTTAGGCTGAAGTTCATATCAAAATTTGCAGCATTTATTGATCACATAGTTTTATATGCAATATACATCAGGCATATATCTAGTTTGAGGTGCTCAAACTTTGACTTTATCATTTTTAGGCATTTCTTTTGTTATACAATAAGAAAACTGTCAGAGATGCTTGTGCAATATGAATTTTAGGTATTCAAATTCAGACACCATCGGAAATTTGATTTTGTTATGATATGTTAATGATAATTTGGCAAATCTTTGCCTATTATCAGCAGATGAAAATATATAACAATTGAACTAATACTTATTTCAATAGAACACATTTTATGGTACTTTGTGGGTCGCTTTTCCAGCATTCTGTATGTGATTGTACTTTTTATATCGAATTTGCGGGCAACTTATTCTTGAAATAGTCTGGTAATATTCTATATGACAGATAGGAAAAAATTGTAGATAATTTTAAAAGGTGGGAGTTTCCTCATTTCCAACCAGCTGAAAGGAAGATTTTACTCAAATATGGAACATTTCGGGGCATATCTATTTAATGATTCTTATTCATATTGTCATTAGTTATATTATTAATGCCAAATTATCTAAAAATATTTATTCTACAAGTATTTATTTGAAAAAATCTTTACTACAAAAAGTATGATTCAATGCAGCTATATATGTGCATATGTTTTCATTTCGAGTTTAATGACAGCTGCTATTGCATATGTTTCAAAAAGAAATTGAAGACTCTTATCATAAAAAACAAAACAATGCATGTGCGTTTTTGCGAAATCTTGCTCAACTTTAAGCCGGTTTTCCACTTGCAAATATTTAGTATTAAAAAATAAAAAATTATTAATAAAAAGCAACACTAACCAATCAGGGTTCAATAAATTTATTGTTTCGTACAAAATATTTGCAAGTAGAAAACCGGCTTTAGTCTTTTCATTGCTTGCTAAAATTCGTGTTGAATTTAGCCATTATAGAATTAATTACCGTAACAGTGAAATCAATTCTTATTTGTTCATAAGGTATCTAACTAAATAAATAACTTAGATCATTTTGTAGCTGAAATTAAATCATATTAGTTGGTAGAAAATTAATATCCTTATGGAAAAAGTTACAGCTGTTTTAAAACACGGGCGGGTTTTTTTTGTTTTGGACATCCGGTAAAGTGTTCTTCGTCACCTAATGATGATTTAGCAATAAAAACAAGAGTCTGCTAAATGACGTGCCCAACGTGCCCACGTGCCCTATGTGCCCTACGTGCCTTCGTTCCCTACGTGCCTTACGTGCCCTACGTGCCTTCGTGCCCTACGTGCCTTACGTGCCCTACGTGCCTTCGTGCCCTACG
>JAUBWS010097364.1:0-11041 GCA_032270445.1 Darlingtonia californica | reverse complement strand
AGCATAGTAGTTTTGTAATACGTTCACTGCCAATGGCAAGATAACTCGTCATTGTACTCATCAAAACACCGGACCAACTTCTAACAGCCATAAATTTTAAATTTTAAGACATTTCTTACATTTTCATTAATGGCATAGACGCAAAATTTGGTATCAATTGGCATACTCATATGTCAATTTTAGAAAAGTTTCAGCCATTCAACTTGTCCTTGAAACTTTCAAAATAGGAAGTCTTCGATGTGCAATTTTTGTGATTTTTGAAAATAGTATCTTAGTGAACTTGTGGAAAAAAGGCTAATCAAATACTTTGTTTATATAATTACTAACCTGCTTTTGTCAACTTGACAAACGATTTCCTAAAAGATTCGTTGTATTGGAAAAAGGTCTGATCCATAACTCTATCTTTTGTTGGAAGAAGGTCCTTGTGATGTTTTTCTGTTGGTAAGAAGTACTTCGTTGCGTAATGTCCAGATAAAAACTGAAAATATTTTCCTGAGCAAAGAGGGAATAGACATTGATTGATAAGCTGCTGCAAATCTACTACAGATGCTACTGAGAATGACAAAAGGTTACATTGATTTTCAATTGTCAGCTTTGAATACGCGTTTGGCGACGAACAGATGAAGTTGTTGATAACGTATGGATTGACCCAATTACACGGAATGTCCTCTGTAATTGACGACGGAACGACAGCGCAATTCTTTTGTGCATTTGCCAGAAACTGCTTGATTGCTTGTTCTTGTTTTCCACCTACATTTCCAATGAATAAAACATCTTTTGGTTGAACCCACTTATTTTGAAAATCAACATAAACAAAATAACAATTCTGAATGATATGATGGAAGTGTTTGATGAAAATCCTCCATTTTGAGTTTACTTCTTTAACGTTTGGCCATGCTTGGTAGATTACTTCCGGTGGTTGATTGCATTTGATCAAATAGTAGAATAAAGCATAATAAGCAAGAGGTAGCAGCTCTGTTATCAGATAAATATTCCAATTGACTGTTTTGTCATTACTTTCATCTGTTGAGATAGTTTTCCATTTCAAATCCTTTCTGTCTTGTCCTAAAGCAAAAAATCCATTGATGTGTACTGGCATCCCAGTCATTCGAAGTCCAAGAAGTGGTAATGGTAAAGTGCAGAAAATATGTCCGCCATCATCTTTCCCATGTAATGGATACGCGACAGCTACCAAGGGGATGTATGATAGTTCTTCGTCTAACATCAGTTCTAAAAATTCTCCAATGCTTCCTTTGTAGCCATAATGTTCTGAAACAGCATATTTATAGGCAGAAGTATTTCCATCCCTTTGTTCATTGATTTCAATGATATGGTTCAAAGTTTGGTGGATGTTGAATGTCTTATTCAATACCAATTGATCAACTTTCTCAACGAAATTCCTTTTCTCTGAGGTAAAGCTTTCACTTGCCTCCGTTAAGCTCACCGAAAACATTTCTTTCATTGTGTCAGCGTTTGCTTCCATCTGATAAACCTTGATACTTTTGACGTGCTTCAGAAACAATAGCGTCAAATGCGCTTCTTTCATAAACTTCTCGAGTAACTTCCTTATTCTTTGATCGTCATAAACCACAGACGAGATTTCTGATTTCTGTAACCTCAGAGGTAAACGGAATAGAGTGCCATCAACAGAATCGTCATTTCTCCAAAATTTTCCACCAAGTCTTTGGAATGCAGCAAAGTCCTGGTAGTTTCCATTAGCTGTAAGTCGTTCTCTTAAATCCAATTCAGAAACCTCTGTATCTAAAGTTTCTTTCAGCGGATCAAGAGAGGCAAATGTCTTTTGGCTTGCAACGGAAGGCATATCTATAAAATGATAAAATGATCATTAAGGATTGTATTTTTATGTGCAAAGAAATTCAAACATTTGTAAAAAACGTTTTTTTGCGTTTTTTTTGTTTTTAATTTGTATATCCAGATATTGCTAGAGATGGATATTTTCGCGGGTATTCAATTTAGGTCAAAATAATTGCATTTTGCATAAATTGGATGAGCCTCGCTGCTGGTTAGTTTTCATAGGCTTGCCTTAGATATGTAGCTTACCCAATTTACCAGTCCGACTTATTTACGTCTATTTACGTTATCTTCCGCGAGAAGACTCTGGTACTGGGTAAGTTCAGAACTGAGTAAGTAGAAAATAAGGAATGGTTCACATGCGTATAACATAAGAGAATCGTAACAATAGTAAAAAAGGAGCCAATCACATTGCTTTGCTTCACATTATAAGCCAATCAGCGAGAAATATTAAACCATAATCGATTGAGACACATTCTATATAGCTACCAGTCTTCCAAAATACTAAAATATAAATATAATTTCTCATCTATGGACCTTTAAAGTACAACTGATACCTGTTAGATGAAATACAGACTTGAAACCGAGACCAAATCGACCAACTTTGAGTGCATTCTTTGACTTTCCGCTTATTCCCAAAGATATAAGACCCTCCCAATCTTCATTGGTGAATTTAGCATTGTTATATGCGTACAGCGACGGTACCTAAAATGTCATGAAGCATGAAAATTCTCTCAAACTACATTATGCAGAAAAATTCAAGACTACCACCACCGCTTTTAAAACAAATTATTAAGTAGGATACTGAAAAGTAAGGTACCAAATTATACCAATATGGATGCCTTTGTCACGTACGATGGCCCTGAAGGGACACAGTATTTTCTTTTAGAAAAGACCTTCTACTTCCGTAATTTCTGCAAACAAAACTTCTATTTCTTCAATTTTTGGGAATGAAAGTTCCACTTCTTAAAATGTATATATGAGCCTTCGGCCATTCATGGTGATATCATTGACTTTAAAGGATTGACTTGGCCTACAATCTTCAAATTTTGACTAAAATGTCAATTTTGGTAAGCCTTCGTTATTTTTGACATTTTTGTTCAGTTTTCACAATTGGCAAGTATTTCACAGACCGGTCTATAATATACGAATTCAAGACATTCAAAAACCACAGAACCAGTAAGCATGTATATTTGCTGAGATTTCAATTTTTATGCATTATGCATTATGCATTATGTATTATGCATTATGCAATTTGTACTTGGCCATTTAGTATTAGTTCTTTTCGTAAAGAGTTTCGATATCACTTTATTAAGAATTATGATGCAATGTAATGACATAAATAAATTTAACTTTTTCTGTATAATATCTTTTTATATTAACTTTTGAGATAAAAAAGGCATGATATTGATCTAATCTAATATTTTTTTTCTATTGCAAAAGAATGTCAGAAAGATATCAGATATAACACGTATTTATTTATTCCGTTGTTGTCACGAAATATTTAACAAATGTATTCGCAAAATCTTGCTCGACTTTAGTCGTGTTAAATTGGTAATTGGCACACAGGTCTGTAAAATACCAACCAGACATTTGACTGAATTAAAACTTTTTAATGAGCCTGAATTGTTAAGACCTATCACTGGTCACAATTTCAAGTCAATACCATTTCGGTTCTTGAGATCTTGAGTATCATGCATTTGTATAATTTTACAGACCAGTCTTTTAAATAAACAATAATGATTGAAAATGAAAAAAAGTGTGAAATACTACAAATGATTGACAAAATTGACATTTTAGCCCATATTTGAAGATTGTCAGACAAGTCAATCTTTCAGAATAATTCAAAGGCCTATATCAGCTTCTTTTGGTCTGTAAAATACACAAAAAAAGGTTGCAGAATCAAATCAGGTATCAATAGTCTAATTTTGTGAAAATGTTGAAAACAAAAACATCAAAAGTCTAATTTTGCATATGACGTCATATTTTTAATATGGCGCGCCAAAATGAAATAAAATATGTTTCTGGCGCGCTATAGATGGTCAGAACTTGATTTTTTCTCAATTCTGACTTAGCATGCAGGAAAGCTTATTTTTTAGCTTTTCAAATATGAAAACAGATTTGAAAAACCTTTTTTCCTTCGGAAGATATTTGATTTTAAGCAAGTATATGTATTTTATTTAAATAACAATGCCAGGATATTGTATATTAAGAAACATAACAGATATAAACAACTTTTTCAGTAAAAGCTTTTCGATTTAAAAAATCATCATCAGTACTATACAAAGTGTATCTACAAGTAAAAAGGTTCAAGTTAAAAAGATTTAAAAAAATGAGAAATCGCAACTATGATGATTGGTCTGAATTTTAACTGTTCGAGATTCACTTCATTAATGTTATTAAATTTGTGGGTTTTTGCCAAACCATAAAGCTGTCCCGGTTGACTTGACGTTGGTTTTCAAACATTGCGTCAAATTTCCGAAATGAAAAAGAGCTGATTAAAGAAAAGTTTTCCAAAGCTGGTTTTCCTGCTCGCTTTACGAATAGTGCCATACGAACTTAGAAAAATTCGCTCTCTTTTCAGATTGAAAATCAAAAATCCGCATCCTTCATGCAAAATTTACCTTGGAAAATGTAGCTGTGGAGAAACATATGTGGGGGAGACTTCAAGAAACGTGGAAGTGTGTTGGAACGAACACTCCTCCCTAAAAGGTACTTCAGAGCCAGCGATTCATTTGCACGAGAACATGGATCACTCATTTGAATGGAGCATTATACTATCAGCTCCTGCAAAGTTTCGTGAAAGAAAAATGTTAGAAGCCACTCAAATTGTCGTTAAAAAACCTACTCTGAACAAACAAAATGATACGAAAACTTTGCATCTTTTTAGAAATGGCGTAACCACGTGAAAAATTTTAATTACCTTTCTTTATTTGTAACAAAGTAAGTCGCTGCAATTATCTCGACATTGTCTTAACAATTACGGCGTAATTATCTCCATAATAACGACATAATTGTCTTGAGACCTCTCCCGGTAATTGCTGCGATTTCTCACCTTTTTTAAATCTTTTTAACTTGAACCTTTTTACTTGTAGATACACTTTGTATAGTACTGATGATGATTTTTTAAATCGAAAAGCTTTTACTGAAAAAGTTGTTTTATATCTGTTATGTTTCTTAATATATATGTATTTTCTGTGTACTTTTTCTATATGATGACGTCATCAAGTAACCAGCAACCATTACTTTTTGAGCATGATTTTCTTATTACTCTTATTGAGGACTAACTTCACATTAAATTTCAAGTTTAAATCATTATGCTATAAAGAGATATCGTCCGCGGGCCTACTAGCCCTAAGTGCGATCAAACATACTCTCTGGAGGGTCTTACAATATTTATACTTTGCAAACATAGTTATTAGTCTAAGAGCAAAATCTCATATCCCCTAACGCTATAAAGTATGGGCTTTTTGGGGCTCTCTAAGTATATGGTACTACTACTACTACTTATCTTGACAACTAAGAATGCTGCAGTCACTAAATTTGGTAGGAGGTGCCACTCCATAAGAAGAAAATCATATTAAATTCAAAATGGCTACCATTTCTGTTCGATGACGTCATCACAAAGCGCCAAAAGGGTTAACATCTATAGATAACTATGAAGTGTTGTATCTGTTTTGATTTTTTAACAGCCAAAAGGATTCTCTTTCGTAGGTAGATCACCAGATTTTGAAAAAAAAAATAGTCCTGACCCAGTACCGCGAGCCAAAAATTAAAAAAATAAATTTTTCTTGTTTTAAGCGCCATTTTGAATTTGTCACGTCATTAAAGATTTTGTTGATGTCAGCAAATTTAGTTTGTTAATGTTAGTACGTGTACAAATTTTCATTGCGATATCATTTCTCTTTCAAAAGTTATTCAATTTCAAAAATTTCAATGATTTGTATTGAAACCCCTTACATTTTTCTACCTTATTAAAACCTCATTTTGGGCATGACGACCCAATTACTTGGTGTATGTAATGTGTAAAATAGATAAATATTACTTGTCAGAAAATTTCAAAAGGCTACGCTAATTGTATCGGAAGATATTTGATAATGTCTGATAGAGCAGGAAACGAAAATAAGAAAAATAGGGTCATTTGTGAAATTTGGACAATATGAGATATGACCTTTTAAGTGGCAAATATGGTCATTTTTTGCTGACGTCAGCACTTTGAATTTGAATTTTAAGACCAAGAAACATTTTCCAATGAATTCGTCTTTTTGAGTTTTATGAAAACAGGTATGGTTTGTATAAGTTTTGATAATAATAAGTCGTTACTGAGCCAAATGAAAATTTTTGCTGAAACAGCACTTCTTCAAGCGATTTAGTAAATAGCACAGTGGAATAAGTCATTCAAGGACTCCAAAGACGTGAGTTTTTTTCTAAAAGCCTTCAAATTGAGTAAAAATCAGGTACTGATCAGTTATAGTGCCAATGCCCTTAACAATGCTTGCACCAAAATATGCAGAGACACCAGAGAAAATGACATGGTCTATTTAAAATTCAAGATTTTACTGATCAATATTGCAATACGGACATCGACTTCGGTCAATTGAATGTGTTTTAAATGAGTAAGTATGAAACCTCTCGGTTTGGGGAAGGTTAAGAGCGAAAGTAATGTACACTTAATTAAGACTTAAAATCTTTTAAAACATGTACCTGATGTTTTTTCAACTTTTCATTTGTGTAACGATAATTCTTCATCCGATCGTCATTTTTGTCATAGATGAAAACCACTTCTGTTGCTCCAGCATCCTCAGCATTGTGGACAATCTCCTGCGAAGAGAAAAGCATAACAAGCTTTACACGAATGTCTAATTCAGAGAAATTTAAGCACAGCGCAAATGCCTCGAAAACGCCAACTTAACTATATTTCTAAAATTGCTAAACTTTGTGAATTGAGAAACATTTAAAAAATGAAGGATAGAAAGATATTATTAGAACCAGAGAAACTGCATTTCAAAATTCATCAGATCACAAAACACTGTTCCAACTCCAGCTGTTCAATCATTGAAATTCAGACGAAAATATGCGCAGGAAAGTTTATTCCCGAGGCAACAATAAAAAGAGGCAAACAATACAAAAACAATACATTCAGCGTTTTACCTCAGCAGTTTCGCGGCAATTTCTTGCCCTCTCGCATGAAAAATCAAATTGTTTGCATCGGCAGGCCTGGGCAGAATCGTTGAATCGTTTTTATTAACCCTATTCCGGTTGAGCTTTTTGGTGGACGTTGAGCGGTTGGGGGTAGAGAGATGGTAAAAACTTACGGTTTTCTTGAACTCAGTTTTTGAATATCTACTATAATGGCGAAAGAACATGCTGAAATCAGCAATTTCTTTTAAATCTTTTGGCGTTATAGTGACGTCATTCTTGAGAAACTACTAAAAAGTTTGACTTTTTGTGCAAAAGTCTAATGTACTTTTGGGCAGAATACACATTCCGGCAAAATTTCATCATCAAACTCTTTTTAGACGAAAAGATATGACAAAAACAATTTTCAAGCCCTTTGCCTGCGAGGTGCAGCCTTTTAAAGGTCGATCTATTAATTTGTCTTAATGAATTGAAACTTTTACAATGTTTAAAATTTTACAATTTTGAAAATGTGATTTTCTATGCTCTTTAGGTAGTTTTATGACCACATGATAATTAAAATGAAATAAAAACATTTTGACAACGGTAAGCTTTGAGGAGAAATCTAAAGTGAAATAATATCAAGTAAATCAATTTGAGTTTCTTAATGAAGTATTTTATGTGTTTTAAAGGTTACCTTGTAAAGGAGTTTAGTTCGATGAAACTCTAAACTTTAGAAATATATGCTGGACTTTTTAGAAAAAACCCTTGGTTGGACTGGTTTTTAGTGATTTCGTTGCAATTCTGTTGCGACTTGATTAGGTGAAAAAGGGTACCCTGACCAGTGGAAAGTTTCGTACCCGATTTTGGTTAAGTTTAGCCATTCCCCCCACCCCCGATCGCGAGTTTTATTTCTTCATTAACTATTCAAAATTACTCGCACTTCATTTAGAAGGGAAGAAATTGTTGAATTTGGCTAGAGATTTAATAGTTTGATCGCAGACCCTAACCAACGTGCGACGCGTTTTAAGCTCTAAACAAAGGATAAATTAATACCTTGAATATTTGACCATCGTCAGGGTACTGCTGTAGAATAGCTTTGAATTCGTCAACAAGTGTTCTTCTTTTGAAATTTCGCTTATTTTGTCGATCTGAAATACGATAAATACCGCAACTATTTATTTGATCCTTTTTGTGTCAATTTCTTCAGCCACCAAGTGAAAGGTAACTCACAATACTTTACTCGGCTTTTCATACGATTGACACAAAACGTTTTTATACTAACGTTTCGTTGACGTATAACGTTCTAAGCCATTTTTCCAACTTAGCTACGCAATTTAAACAAAACGTGACTAAAGCGGAGGATGATAAACAAATAGACTGTAAACATCACAAAATCAAAATGGTACCACATATAACATTTATGCTGGACCTCCAAACTATTAAAATGGCACGAACAAAAACCTCATATTATCCACAAATCGGTGGATGCCTTGGAGTCTTCATGCAATGAATTATGAACCAATCATTTCTAGTACTCTATCAAACTCTAAGAACAGTCACATTTGATATCGTTGCAAGTACAACATTAAGACGTTCTCTGTGCTTCCATAAAACGTTGCTGGAGAAGTGTGTCGAAATTTCTTTATTGTATTCGACTATAGGCTCAGCCATGCTGGGTCCTTCGTCGTTATTAAACATGCCCCCACCCCCTACAATTTCTATCATGGTGTTTTTTATCATATGAAGACGGCCCTGCCTCAAACCAAATGCCTAAAGGTCATGGTAAGAATCATTTGGTTTCACTGAAATATTACATAAGGTTTCGATTTTAGATAAACGCCCGAAAAAGTTAGCCTGTTCTTTTTAAAAAAGCGTGCTAGACGTAGGGTACCTGTTCAGAACTGTCTATGGAAGTCATTTTATATGAGAATAAAAAATTGCGAAAATCGAATGATCGATTGATCCAAGCGCATATAGGGGGGGGGGGGGGGGGTATTGTTTATATTTGTATACAAACAATTTTATCATGGTTTTTTTTTTTAATTTTTAAGAAAGCAATACATTTTATATAGTATCTTTGAAAATGTCTTGGAAAAAAGAAAATCTTTTCATCTCATGACTTAGGGATCAGTTAGGGATCATTCAAAAAGCACATTTCTATCCATCCACCCACTTGTAATGGTCTGTCACGTTTGACTTGATACCCCTCTCTTTGATACGTAACGTTTGGTCTCTTTGATACGTAACGTTTGACGTTTGACGTCACGTTTGACTTCATACCCCTATTTTTGATACGTAACGTAATACGTAAGTATTATATAACTTTTTTAAGTGAATTCAGTTGTTTGTGTAAGAGTAACAAAAACTTTACAGGACCTGTTATAACGACAAAACGTAAGCGGGAGTTCACATAATTTTTCGTAATTTTTATTCATTCTCTAGTATTTCTTGGAAGAGCCATGATGTTCCTTGAAAGAAAAACCATTTGTTGGAGGCAAGAAGAAATCGATTAAAAAGAACGATAATAATAGATAGTGATGTTTTTTTTTAAAACCTATTCAAAACATCTGTTGAAAATTCACCACTTATTCTTTATCTCTACAATCGAAGGAGTAAAAATATCAAACTAATAGTTTTTTTCAGCGGTACGTACAGGGATCAGCATGACAGCCCAAACCCGCTTGCAAATAAAATTTCATTTAAAGTTTCCGTAACGATTTGACAGGAAAAAGGCAGACACTTTCCTCCCCCGTGTTACGTACTTTTTGAATGATCCTTTGATTCTTAAGAATGAAATTGCTGCTTAGAAAAAAATGTTACACTTACACATTTTTTTGTTTCTTATCAATCCATCTCATCTCTAAAAAACAATGAAATAGACTAATGTCAAAAAGGTCACGTCTGAGTTTTTTTTATTTTGTCTGGGGTACTCCGAGAATGCCAATGATGAAAAGAAATTTAACATGAATACCCAAATTGTCAATGTGAGTCAAGTTTTTTTCATAATTTAGTTTTTTTTGGCAAAAAACACGTCGAAGGAGTATTATTATGATATTTATTTTCATTGTGAAACGGTATGGCCGTGACTGAGAGACACAAGTCATTTTATAAAATTATCGACACCACAAGGATAAAAGTTAATGCCATCATAATACGTACAACGTGATTCAATAAGCTAAAGAAGACACAAAATGACATACTGTAAATGTTGACATATCAATTACGCCTAAGTTTCTGTTATACATAAGTTTTTTAGTTTCTAATAAAAAGTTATGACAAATGGTAAGAATCTGACGCAAAAACAATAAGCACATAGTCATTACGACTACATTAATAAAAAAATTGATGTAAAACTTTGAAATATAAGAATATGACTTGAAGCAGCATTTTATTCTATTTTATCAAAGTTCTTGGAAATATTGTTAAACAATTATTTACTTATATATTATATACATACTAAATAGAAAAAAATAATATAAAACAAATTGTGGGAAAAAAATATCTTAAATGACGTTTACACTTTTATTAACAAATTAATGATTTTGGAGATTAAGGTTATCTGTAGTAAAGAGACAGTAAGTTATTCTCGATGCTGAATAACAAATAACTTAGATTTTGTATCATACTCATCACTGTAAACAGATTTTCTTTGTTAAGAAGTATACACGTGATTATAACATCCTAAAATGGTAGCGTTAACTAATACCATCATCATATATAAAAATGACAAAATACATCTTTCATCAAAAGAAATCAGTTTTCTTTGATATCTGTTGGTTAAAAAAATACTTGTTTGTTTGTTTAAAAAGGACATTTATCCTAAAAAAAATTCTCTTGTTGAAATGCGTAAACGAAGTCTCGCGAAAATGGTTAATCGAATTCATTAACTTATATTGCTAGTACGATTCAAAGTAAAAATACCAGCCTGAGAATATACTGTTTTGCCTATCAAAAATGTACTGAACGCGTAAACCGGAATCCCGAGTTCGCCTACCTTGTGTGGTGTTTGGTTTTTGAAATTTTTTAATCATTGTTAAATCTGCATGGTACCCTGAGGTGTTTCCAGGAATGCAAGACTCTCATTGATAGCATTTCATGAAAAACCGAA
>JAUBWS010097331.1:0-11042 GCA_032270445.1 Darlingtonia californica | reverse complement strand
TGGCACCACAACCATGGCCCACCGTGCGATTTATGTGCTACTTAAATATTTAAAAATACCTCATTGCGTGCTAGTTGCGCAATAAAGGCAACGAGGAGGAATAGATTTGATAACCCTTGTTTGTCCTATTAATTCTCGAGATATTGGTAATTTACTTGTTGATTTAGGAAAAATTAAAACTCGTGGTAACCATTTTAATATTTTCAGTTGTTGCCAATCGGTGCCAGAAAAATTGTCTAAGCACTTAAGTGAACTCTAGCATAAAGAACAACAGCTTTTCTGGGGTCCAACAAAACAATTTTTTGGAATACATTACTAGACTGTTTCATCAAAGTTTTTAGATTGTTCTGGAATCTATCCCACGCATTTTCCTCAAACGAAATCAAGGTAGGTAGTAGGACAATAAGCTGATAAAACGTTATATAAATTTGTGTTAATAGTGCATTACTAAAATCGACTTACACTCACCCTTTTACACGTATATTACCGTTGAGAGTTTAAAAATTGAACAATATTTCGGAAAATTGAATTCCTTGCAAAATGGAATACTTGATATTCAAAGTCGGTATTACAACAAGGCAATCAGTAAAGGTAACTCAATAACATGTTTGTTTTTATTTTCTGAGATCTGAGACACTGTCAACAAATTCCAAATGTCTCAGAAAATACCATAACAAATTCGATGTACGTCAATCGCGTTCTTAGGCGTGCCCAATTTCAAGATCCTTTGGCATTTTCTTTAATGAAAGAAGCTGGCCTACACGAATAACCAAAACACCTTTTCTGAAATTATCAGTTTTTTAAGTAAATTTGCCATATTTTAAACCTTTTAAAAATATTTTTATTTCATTTTTATTGTAAAAGCTTTTCGGCTTACGCCATCTTCAGTATAAAAAAGCTTACGATTTATCATCTTAAGATTTTTTGTACTGAAGATGGTGTAAGCTTTTACAATAAAAATAAAATAAATATATCTTTAAAAAGAAATTGACAATGTTTTTTATGTTTCGTTTAATGTTTTGACATCTTAACATTGAAAATGACAGAGAGGTTAACCTCTTAGAAAAGTTAACCTCATAGAAATTAAATGTTAGTAAGTGCAGAATTACAATAAAAAACTTTACCACCGCACAAATATTTTGAATGAAAATTGCATAACCCACAGTTTGATATTTTTCATTCTTTGATTTCTTTAACGTCATAATACAGAATAAAATAAATACACGATTTAAAAGTACAGTCATTTGTTACTGTGTGACATTTATGAGACATGAAATCCAATGACATTGTTACAGTAACTTAAAACTTTGTACTTTTTTTTTTTTTTTAAAGGCTTACAAACCTTAAATATTCCTTAAATCTTACTATAAAGCTTATCGATTCGAAGTAGAACCTTTAGCCTAAAGCTTGGGTAGAAAGCAAAGATTACTGCTAGTGTGTGTAAGACCTACAGTCCTTCTGAATTATCTATCAGCTATCCCGTCAGCAAATGAAGCAAAATTTTTGAAGAATATAGTAAATATGCCAGTTTTGTCTATGATACACTTTCTGAGGCTCCTCAAAATGTAGGTGACAAACAGTCCATAGTATACACCAAATCACGTCAACATCCCAATCACGTTAAGTTAAGAAAATTTTCAATTTTGGTGCAAGATTCCAAAATATTAGAATGAAAGGCTTGAGCAGGGCACAGCCATTTGATAAAATTGTAGTATCGCATAATAAAATTTCAAATATTGAACTCGTTAAAAACCAATAGTTTGTTAATCAGTAAATGCAGAAGCGTATTTTGATCTAAAGAAAAACCAGTAAAATGGGCAAAAGATGTCAATGTTGCTGTTTTCTTTGGTGAGGAATAGGAAAACTAATGGTTCGAAAGGTGATATGCTTAAAATATCATCATCTTTATTGAATCTACATCTGAATGTCATAGTGACCTTCGGGAAAAAAGTTTTAAAGATCAAACTGGGGAAATTACAAAATTCCAGGAAAATTGACTTTTGTGTTTGTTCTGAGGAGTTCTCTTCCATGATTACAGTTTGCCTAAGTCAAATTAGAGCTTTTCAATTTTCAGTTTCGAGGTAGAGTCAACTGTAGATAAAGGTAATATAAACCAAATATTTAAATAATAGTTAAAAAAACAAACACAAAGCATCTGGTTTGAAATTTTATGCAATGCTAAATTTTCATTGAAGGTTGGGTAAACTTTCTGATCTTTATGTCAAAATATTAATCTACACGAAAGTAACTCAATACCAAATTTAGAAGAAAGTTCACCAATTAGTGTTAGATGGTATCAAGCCTGTCATATTCGGTATTTTGAAAAAGCAATCGATATCAAAGTAATGTTTACTCCGGTGTTTCTTGTAACACAACATCCATAATATCATTTTTTTCCAAACATTTATCACATTCGATTCACACTCCGAGGAAAAACTACCAAGAAGACCATGATGCCTACAGTCTACATAAAACCCCCTTTGCTACCCTACACAAGCCTGATATTCTCCTACCTACTGACTTTCCAACTGAGTTTTCTTAGCTTTTTTTAAGAATCATTTGCAAACAGAACTTTTTGAAATTAAAGAAAAAGTATTTCAATATCAACTTACAGCCTTTTTTCTCTTGAACAGGTGAATTCACGTTTCTTAGCATTTCCTTCTTCTTCCTTTCTAAGAACCAAGAAGCACTTTCAAAAGATGGCGGTGATTGTGCAACTGGTTGTGCGACTGGTTGTATTTCTTGCTCTTCATCAACATTATCCAGACTTCTATTAATGAAGACACCATTTCTGTACATTGGACTGAGAGCGGAGTCTTCAAAGCTATTAGGGGTTTCATCTGAATCCATATTGAGGGCATTGTAGCTGTCCTTAATAACATCTAAAGTACTCTGATCAGAAACAATCTCAATATCTTGGTCCAAAGCTAGATAAGGGCTTGTACCAAATGCTGAGGAGATTTTGCAACCATAGAGCGGAGAATCATCCTCAAGCGATGCTTGCCATTCGTTAAGATCACCATGATAGACTGATCTTCGACGTTTTGGAACGTTTTCTAAAGATGTTAGGTGTGTAATACCGTATTTTCTTTGTCGTGTTAGTGGAGGATTTGCCAGTACCTCACATTTAAATTCTACTCGAGATTTCCCTTCTCGAAAATAAATTTCACTATCAACACTTGACATTGATTCAGTTCTAGGATGTAGCCCTAATTCTGCTAGTTTTTCTTTCTTCAGATCTTTCAGAGTATGGAACAGCAGTTTATTGTCTAGATTATTGTTTAAGCGTTGATTCTCTGTTTCCATTTTCATAATGTCTGAAATTTTTGGTCGCTGAATTACAGAAACTTTGCAATGATCTTCAAAGCTGTTAGAAACCGAAGAATCTTGCTCACATCGGTCTTCTAAAGAATCACTACTCATGCTAAGAGCCAATGTTCTAACCTCTGGTGTTGCTGGTCCTTCCTCATCAAAAGTTTCGGCGTACCATGGCGCATTTGACAAAGCTTCACGGATACTGTGTGCTTTTTGACGAGAAAATAAGGGAAAATTCATATCATTTAAGTCACTAATTTCGTTATCTTCATCACTGAAGCTACTCTCGATATCATTATTAGAACAATCGCTGTCTGTGTTACAAGAGCCATCAGAATCAATATCTTCATTAGTCTCATTGTCCATATCATTAGATCCTTCATTAGCATTCTCGTCAATAACATTTTCTTGGAAAAAAATTGGTACGTCTACGGATAAGCGTTTGTCACCCCAAGGGCAATTCTGTATAGCAGATAAGGATGTTTTTCTGGATGATGTTTTTCGTTGAAATGGTTGCGCTGGAACTTCTAAACCACTAGTTTCGAGAGATTTGTTCCGCCGTAGAGGTTCTTTTTGAAGGATAGGTTGATTTAAAGAGAATCTGCGTTTGTTTTTATTGACAGGTGACGCTAACAGACATTGGTTTTGCCATGGAAAACGTAGTGATGATTCCGTTGCTTCTAAATCATCTTCAAGTCGAACGTCTATATTACTAGGGGGAGATTCCATTTTTTCGCGTTTAATTTGAGCCACAAATATGTTCTCTGATTCTTCATCTAGGTTCGAAAAAGTTTCATCATACTTGCTGTCTCTATAAGATGATGTTTTCTTAAATGTCTCCATGAATGGTCGGTACAAATATGATTGATGGGATGACGATCTTGAATATTCGGTTGGTTGATTTTCTGAAGTTTTTCTACAGTCATATTTGAATTGAGGAGGGAGAGAAAATCGACGTGATTTTGGCAATGATTTTTGTTGTTGTTGTTGTTGTGGCTCAGTTTGCTGCTCTTTTTGATGCTGAAGAAGAAGTTCATTCTGTGGATTATTAACAAGAAAGTGATACAGAAGCCGATTCTCCGTCTGTGTTGATTGATCATTAGTGCTATTACCTTGATCAGTTGTACTTATTCTTTTTCTTGATTGGACTGGTTGATTTGTGGCAAACATTTCTTGGAGTTCTACAAAAGATCGCTTACGGTCATCTTCAAAATTGTTCGTTGAAGATGAACGGCTATACAATGTAAAAGATGTTTGATCGTCATCGTATTGAGATTCAGACGTTTCAATGATCGTTTTGTTAGGGTCATTCGAAGCAATTATTGATGCATTTCTACGTTTATGTCCTGTTTCATTAATCATTGGGTCAGGGAAGCTCTTCTTTTTGCTAAATATTGTTGGTGCGAACCGTTCGTTGATTGATTTATGTCTTCTGTAAACATCCGGTTTAGCAACAAGGTTGGTAACCTCTTGTACCGACTTTGCTCGTGTTTTACTATCTTCCTTTTGGTTAGTAAGGTTTTCATTTTCGCAGTGCTCTTGTTTTTTGCGAGCACGGAATTCATAAATAGATTTCCTAGAATTCGATTTTTGATCACTAGAAATCTTTTCAAAGAGTCCGATTCTAGAGCTTGTCGATGTTTTACCATCTTTTCCAGTCAGTTGTTTTGTAAGATTAGCGTGGTATGCACTTGACAGATTTGGTTTCCTTCCATAACTTGAATCCTCTTTCGTGTTGTTCCTATTGGACTGGTTATCTGATATCCTTCTTTGACTTGACCTTCTAGACACCGCTGGGGAGGAACTGTTAGAGCTTATTTCCTCTAGTGAATTATCAGAACATCTTCGTTTATCCACTACAAATCCGCTTATTTCGTTGAACGATGAATGATGCATGAAGTTATTATCATCAGAGGATGAGGATACACCCGATGAAGATTTCTTCTTTTTTACACTATCAAGATAAGTATACATTCTCGGGTTCGCAATTACTGTAGCTTTCCGGCGGTTCATCATGTTCCTGTAGTCTTTTATTCCAAAAGAACTTGGACTTTCTCCATTAGATGCGTCGAACATGATAAATTCTTCATTATTGTCATCGTCGCTATCTGAAGAATCGTCCTTGAAGTTACAATAGTCTTTTGCTCCATTTTTTATAGAAATCGGATGAGATATCTTTCTAAATGGTAAAATATCGCTTTCATTTAAAGTTGATCGTCTCGTTCTTAAACCATTAACGTTACCATTTATAAAATTTCTTTGTGGTATCTCAACTGGTAAAGAAGATTTTCTTTCCTGTTTTCTTGGATTTTGCTTGAACTCTTTATTCACCATGGCGTTGTTTTGAAGTTGCGCTTATACTTGCCAGCGAAAACTGGTGTTGATCTTTAAACGCTGGAACGAACTGTCTTTATGTGTTTTCGAGTTTCATGACATACAATACAAGTGGGAGAATTCAGTGTTTTAAATCAAAACAATGTATTTGAGAGGTGAAGACATTCTTTCTTTCGTGTTGTTACTTTGTAAAACAAAAAATCACTTGAAATTTTTCGATGGTTCTCTTCTCGACGTCAACTTGATGATTGTCGCAAATTATATCGTTTTAGCACATGTATTTAACCTAAAATAAATCAACAATAGATTACCATTTCTGATAAAGAAAACAGAGAACATGCATGCAGGTAACTGTATCTATTGCATCATTATTCATAAAGATTCAAAGAAAAATTCATACATTCATAGATATATGCTGAAATGTCAAAAAGCTATGCACACATTCTCCATCTCAAACAACAGATCTTATTTCATGGTTTACTTACTCACCCTTATGGCGCGTTCTGTTGTCCTATCCCCCCAAAAAACCCTAAATGTAACACCAGAACACCACACCAGAATAGTTTTTTACTTTTCTCATTCAGACATTTTCAAAACAAATAACCCATACTCAAATCAACATTTATCTAATCAAGTTAATGAAATCTGGTAACACATGCTGAATCGGGTAACAAGAAAGAATGTAACGGCACATAAAACACACGATGACTGACGAAATCCATAATTTTTCCCATTCATGAACAACAGACGCTAAGTAAAAACAAATAAAAGATGAGCTAATTCTCTATAAAAATCACCTCTCCTAACAAGTGGGTACTCCTTTTTGTCGGAAGCCTACTCTTTGAAATCCAAACTTAAATCTTCTAAAAACACTAGAACTTTATAAAACCAGAAAAATGCAAATACGAAAACACAAATACTGTTTGTTATTGCCAAAAGCAAATTGAAATTACCGATTGAAATTGATACAGTACATGTAATTAATTCTCATTAAGTAATATCAATAAATGATGAAGATACGGCTATTAAAAATGTTGAAACGATGAAGTAGGCTAATCGACTTGATTGAGTCAAACTGATATAATTAACTAATAAAGATAAGTCCCGTTAAATGTTTTGTACAGTATATACCTTGCAAAACTTGACAACATTTTCATGAATATTCTATTTTTTGTATCCCTGAATCTTTTGACGACGTCGATGATCTTAACAATTTTTAATCATTGATTAGAACAAAATCCGGTAGTTTCAGATACTGTTCAACTTGAGAAAATGCTAAGATTCCTTTATAAAACAAGACTTGAGTTCAGATAAAGGATCTAACAGTAGAGTGTTTATACCATCAAAAACAACATCCAACAAATTACAAAATTTGAGATAATTAATCGATGTATGGTTTCCTAGTAGTTTTGCCATGGAAAGAGATTGTCGGAAGAAGTATGACAATAGTTACATTACAAACATTTTACTGTAAAGAAAAAACATCAGAAGACGATAATCAGCAATAATAACAATATCATGAAAACCATAATTGTCTATATCTTATAATTAGCTAATTAGGTGAGTTATCTTAACTTGTTAGTTTAGCGTAACTGTTTTAGATAAGCCACATATTCGTTTTTAAGTGTTTACAAATCTTACGCTTCTTTATGTTGATGATCTTCTTAAATCCACTAACACCAACCAACTACTTTTCTTTCCACTACATACATTCTACAAACGAGTTAAGCTTCGAAAGCGATGATTTCTTTAAATAGATTCTTATTTCTCCGTGTGATGGCACACTACAAACAACATAGATTCAAAATGTAAACATTCAGTCCGATAGTTCATCATAGCTCACTCCTTTGATTGACGTGAACTGTGACAGGAAATAACGTCAAAAGGAAAAAGACGTTCTTTGCTGAACGATAAACTTTTTTTGGGTCTTGCAAAACTTGATAAAACAGGAACTGTGATGGCTAAGATCGTTCTAGACTTTTCCTCTTGATCATTGATAACTCATCATTAATTGAGAAAGAATGAACAAAAGGGTAACTATTGGAAAGGTAACTTTAGGCTAAGAAAAGGGTCATTAACGACCTTCATATATTTTGAAGTTGAATTCCCAAGCACAGTTTCAATGAAAACTTAAAAAAGATCTCGGAAGACGCAAGGATTATGTCTTATGCTGGATTGCGATTTTGATTTCTGTCAAAATAAATTAGTGGCTATAGGGCTAGTACATTACGGATCTTTAGCACTGAGGACGGAACATTCAAGGAAAGATAATAGGACCTGCAGTCAGTAATTATCAAAGGAAATATTACTTTCGAGGCAATGATATCTTCAAGATTTTAGGTGAGAGTCGTTAGGAGTGCTTAATTACACGACAATTTTAAGGAAGACTTGACATACTTTCTTTTCAGTTTGTATTGACAACGGTAACATTTTTTCTTCTTGACAATGACGGCACAATTTGAAATATACGTTATAATGTTTCACTCTTTAATTAAATAAAGTCACTTTTATTTATGACGTTCCCATTCTCTCTGCATTCATGGGAACTAAGAGTGGTAAAGAATATAAGGTATACAAACTAGCTTTTTATATCTTATCCTCAATTCTTCTGTGCTGCGGATCATGATAAGTAAATCCAGTACATATGTTTTGATATGACAAAGGTCGAACAATTAGAATATTCCTTTTACTGTCTGAATTATAAAGCCGGCTGGAATGAAATGTTAGCCAATATTCTGACGAATCTTTTGGCCAGCAAGTTTGCATCGTAAGCTATACATGAATTATTTCAGAAAAAATGAAAACATTGCAATTCGTCAATTCATTTACTTAATTCAGTGCAAAAATGAGGTGTTGGCACGTTATTAATTCTTGCCATCGTCTGAGATCAAGTCCAGCGTTACAATGGGGATGAAATTAGCTTACGTAAACCTGTTGCAAGAACTATCATTTTAAAAGACAAATTTTGGTATATTTTCAATTTTCTGAAACCTATAATTTATGGAAGAATACCCACTTGCTTAGGTTGGAAGCCAATCTTATCCTTCTTCTTTGCTCCCTGCTAATACGTAACTTTTAGGAGGATGAAAAAAGTCTTGGAAGGAAAAGAAGCTTTCCACATTCGTTTCATTCATTAGGAAATAAAACTACGTGAAGAAATTTCGAGTATAATACGAATGGCTAGAATCTATTTTGAAACTGGTGTATCATTTATCACAAGCATTAATGCTTACAATGCCCTACAATGTAGAAGTGTACAAATTATCGAAATTACTTAAATAGTTTTCCTTTGAAACTTTGCAAGGAGATTCCTTTATTTGAATAATTCAAGTAATTTCACAAATCTTCAAGTCAAAATGGTGATTCCTTCATTCCACGTTGACTTAAATTTAAGACTAGTTGACTTAATTTACGATCTTGACAAGTCTATCGATGAAACGTAAATTGAATAAAATACAATTGAAAACAAAAGATGCTATTAAGGTAATTAGATAAGACTGCTGTGTGAGCGCTGCCATGAAGTTTTGTGGCGGCCGTTCTTGGTTCCTTGTTGTCAGTTGTTTTAGAAATGAATTATCTCTTTCATCGATGAGGTGGCCTGTCAAAAAACATTTGAAAGTTTGATAGACTTTTGAGCAGGCGTTCAGATTGAGTGAAATGTAGGATGATATGTTGGTAGCAGGTAAAGCAAACTGTGCCAACAGGCAGACTTTGGCATTACTAATAAGTTTTGACCAGAGCAGGTGAATAAGTTGGTTGACCAAAATATTTATGTGGCTGGTTTGCGGCCGAATCAATTAAAACTAAATTAAAGATATATGAAAAAAGAACTAAAAGCCACTCAATTCATAAGGAAAAAAATACGAACTGGCCAATGATGGTTGTCAAACAACTTGGTGCTTTTGTTGAGGCGGATTAGAAATTAATAAGGGCTTAAGTCATGAGTTTGAAACCAAAGATAGGTCCAAAAGATTTTGATGATAACTTTGAGCAAGAACTAGCAATAAGTAGGGACAAAAGTCACGTTGGGGCTATTGACAGTGAACGAAAGTCTTCTCAGTTTCGATTTTCTTGAAGAAAGATGCAACCAAAACCTCTAAACATAATAGCAACCATTTGTCACAAAACTGCAGTTTCATCTAAAATAGCAGCTGTATATTATGACAATAGAAAATTGGGAAATATCTAAAAATAAAGCGTAGGTTCTTTTTATGTTGTCAATTTTTTTACCAATTTGCCATCATTTGTAATCCAAAACCAAATGCACTTTGCAATCCACTGCTGTCGTAATTTGTAATCTAGCTACCTGTCAAATTTTTAATCCCTTCTCAATCGAAATCCCAATATAAAAATTATCAAGTCAGATCTTGTTTCAAATTTCTTCTCTTTCCCAAAGGGCTGTTAATTTCATTACAACTCTTAGCAAGTGTTTATGTTGTTACGACAAAAATCAATACTCTTGGGAAAGGCATATTGTATATTCAAAAATAATTTGTCCTCACAAATTTTATCATCGCGATACGAAAACTAAAACAAAAGGACGAATCATGACCAATATTTCACTCTTTCAACATTTGTATACTGACTGTGTTATCAATCTTTGACATTGAATAATTCTAGGTTCGAATTAGAAGGAAATCTTGACTTAAAGGTTGAAAACTTTAAAAAGCAACAGAATATATAGCCAACATTTATCACTTAATATGAAACGGCTTTTTGAATTAACAGAATGGTGATGTAATCTCAAAAACGTATATTTCAAAATTCTTAGCAGCAAAAATGTTTTGACCATAAGTGGAATGTAAATTATGATTTTTGGTATTTCTCGTTGACTGTACACCGGGTGTCCCAAAAAAATGTAGCCTCTCGCAAAAATGTCATAAAGAGACTGTAAAGAAAAGTTCTTTTGTTTTAATTTGCGTTGCTTTTGAAGAATTCTCTTGACATTTTTTACAAAAGCCTATATTTTTTTGGGGACATACGGTAGAATATTAAAATTGGGTCATCTTTATCATGTGCGCTTATGATTAAGTGATGTAAGAGTTTTTTGAACTAATCTATATGTAAACAATAATAAACCTTTTATAGAATAGTAAGATATGTCCATGACGTAAATGTACTCTTCAGTGGAGCACATCGTAGCCACGTATTCCATGAGTTGACGTGGACAATTTTCATCATTAGATTTCAGAATGAATGAGTGTTGAACTGCTTTGGAAAAATTCACATAATCTTTTCATAGTTTTCAAAATCTAATGATAGACCACTAGTGCAGGGTTAAGTTTTTTACTAAAGAAGCGGTTTCCACTTGGTCTTTTGCAAATATCCACAGACCAATTAGAAACCAATGCACATTAAAAATCCAATTCTAAACAGGCCCGTGGCTACGGGGG
>JAUBWS010097320.1:0-11042 GCA_032270445.1 Darlingtonia californica | reverse complement strand
AGCTTCTGGCTAGGTAAGGTAAGGTAACGTTCAAGCGGAAAGTAACAAGGAAAGAAAAATACAAAATTCTTTTTGGGACTTGGTTTGATTTAACTAAAACGTGCAAAATACCATAAATTATACGTACATCTAATATCAAATATAATATAGTTTTCTCTAGAGATAACATATTTTTTTCTACAAATCAACTATAATTTATTAATGCAAATAAAAACAATAACTTAAAAAATATAATTTTTTGCAAAATCAATAAGAAAAAAAAGAATATAACTAAATAAAGTCAACTGGTGACGAAATTGGGCTAGTATAATGATGTTTATGATAGACTGGGATTGCACTGCCCATCCTTGAGTCACATTTCATTTCAAAGCACATATTTGTTAGGATGTAGTTTAACATGGTATCTGAACTACGTTTAGTGCACTCTACCATGACACCACCGCATTCAGGATCAGATAAAGCCACGCTTTCACTTTGACCACTGTTCTTATAATGTACATGTAAATCCAGGAAGGTTTGAATGCCATGGCTATCAAATAAACAAAGGCAATGTTTGTCAATACCAAATGATAAAATGAGGCATTCTTTTCTGTTAGATTCAACACGTTTGCTGTACTCAGCATGGAGTGCAGCAAAAGGTGATCTTCCGCCAATACCTTGACCTGTATCCCAAGTGATTTCATCACCAAGTTTGAAGATCACATCTTCCTTCCTTAGCGTTGATTTCAATATGAAAGCAGATTCATCAATGGATGTACGTTGCTCACTATTGTCATCAATAGTCACCCAAATATCTTCAGCTGTTTTTAAGAAGAAAGGCAACTTAGAAAGTAAATCCTCGTTTGTCGGATCCACATCCTTGTTTTGCAAGAAATAGTTTGCAAGCAACAAATAGAAAGCAGAAGGTGAACTGTTCTCACCCATCCATTTTCTAACTTCATAATTTATAAAGTTATAGGGGATTCGTATTAGGTTTACTTCATCTGGAACAGGACGACGGAAATTTCGGATTGCGTTCTCGTTCTTTACATGATGTTTTACCTTTGGGACAACGTCATAGTTTTCAAGACTGTTTCCAGTAGGCGAAGGTACATTATAAACCTGGTCAATGGCTTCGTTATCCATCGATGAAAAGAACCTTTTTGGTTCTTGATACATTTGATCAACCATTCTGTTTTCTAAGGTATCAGCAGTGCTCGATAAAGGAGCATCCGTGTAGGAATCACCACTGAAATCAACTGGAGTACTTAACGTTCGAATCGGTGTGGTGGGTATGGAAGAATTGTCATAAATTGCAGAAAATTTTGGTAGATCAGGCGTTGTGTCAAACTTGACATCCTGAAAACTGCCTTTGCCAGAGACTATTTTCGTTAAAGTTAGCTTTTTCGGTGGTTCATTTTTACCAATCTCCTGTTCAGGTGTTTGTTTTTCTTCGTATTCTTCATCTTTGATGATGGAAGAATCTTCATCTTTAATGGAAGAATAGGGATTATAAACATCTTCATGGTTGCTGACTGATCTTCTCAGAGCTTTACTTTTCCATGATGATAAACTGTCATCTAATTTGCCGGTACTACCATCTTCAATATTTTTTCCAAAATCTTCAATTCCTGGGATCTCTTCATACATTCCAAAACTGTGTTGGTCACTGAGTTGGTCAGAATTTTGAGGTTTTGTGTCTAGTTCCTTCTGAGGCGGTTGCCGTTTATTGACTTTAGCGTATTCGACATTTGGCGGCAAAACACGCAGCTCATCTTCCCCTTCAAACAATGGATTTGAAAATCCAGCTTCTGTAGAAAACGTTTGCCTTCTTATGTTGGAGTTTTCAATAGTTCCACTCGAACGTATAGCCATTTCGTCAAATGTTAAGCCACCTAAAGGAATCATAAAGAATCTTTTAGATTCGATTTATATCATCGTTATCATTTTTTCGTTACGTAGATGAAATTTTGCTGAAAAACGGCAAATAATTATACGAACCCGCTAATTTTTTTAGACCGTGGAATTAACTCCACACTAGATTTTATTCAAGTAAGTTTAAAATCAGTAAAATACCTAAATAACTATATTATTATAAAAAAAATATTTATTTACCTTAGTGCAGTGCTCTGTACGAAGGTTGTGCATGCGTATTACTTGGTGCGTTGAATATTCTTCATCAAAAATTGTCATTTTTAAGTCATTACAACAAACGGAGTGTAAAAGTATATCAGAGAATCCTCAAAAAAAAAACGATTTTATCTTTAGAGCAACATAAGCAATTTAAAGCTCACGCAAAAGGTTTAAAGAGTTTATTTTTCGTTTGATTTTCAAAGTATAAAAATCGAAGCGAGCAACCTACCGTTTTCAATTCCATTTGCAGCTACTTTCTCTTGAGAATTCTTTTTGCTCCTAAAAGGAAAATAATTTACAGAATTCAGAATATATCCACAAGTTAAGAAATCTTTTTCTGTCATATTCAAAATATTTTTCAGGAATTTTAAACTTATTTTCAACAACATAAGACAGACCGCATTTGATTGTTTTGAGATTTACTTATAAAGGCCCATGCTAAGATCTGAAGTTTTTGATGCAAAGGGTTCAACTCATCTGTTAAAGGAGCCTTACCCCTTGCAACAACACCATATGAGGATGATGACTGCTATAAGGACGATAACAGCTGCAATGATGATGATTATTCCATAGGGAACAAGAAATCCTTCATCATCATCGTCATCATCTGATGTGGAAGCTTCTGTGGTGATGAAAGGAGCCATCGTTGTTGAAGTGATCTAAAAAGAAGGTTATATTGGAAAAATTTGTATACTATTAGGGCTGATTAGTTTTGAGTTAGGCTTCTTACAATGTCATCAGACTGCATACTTTGGCATGGGAAAGCAAACAATATAAGAAGCTGACTAAGGCTTTGCATATACACCTTTTTCACACAAGTGCTTTGAGGCCTTGAGTTAAAGTAATGAAAAAAACTTTTTTCCATATTTGAAAGCGAAAAAGATTTCTGGTTTTTTTTGTCACAAATTTTAATTAGTATATTGTTCCTTTCAATATTTTTCCCTTTCGTTTACCTGATTTTTCATTTCTTCTTTTTTCAAATTTAAAATTTATCGCTCAATTGTTTTACTCTCTGAAACCATTTAACGATTAAATCTATGTTGATTTTTCTGCTAATTTAATGATCAGGCGGGACGAGATTTCGGTATTTTTTCTGTCCAAATATTATTCCGTCCGACATTCCGACTTGTCGGAAATTAATTCCTTGACGAAAATTTTCGAAGATAATGCTTTAACCTTTTTGGAGTAATTCATGGGGAAATCTATGTATATAGAATATCAAAGTTTTTTGTTCTTTAGGTAAATCGGAGAAAATAAAGACGATATTTTTAAATGACAGATTTTAATGCAGTTGAAATGATCTAATCTTTGTTTCTGCGTCTAACTTTTCACCGTGGGCTATCAGAATAAATTTCGTTAAAGTAATGCTTAAAAACTGTCTTGTTTCCGAATTTATCACATATCTTATTAGTCCAAAAAAAGTTTCTGTGTCATAAGATCTGTCCGAAAGATTTTCCGCCGAAAATGGTAAAAAGTGTCCAAAAGTATTTCCGGCAAAGTTTTTCCGCCGAACCTTTATCTGCTGAAATTTTTGGGTTTTAATGTACTTACCACTGGGGGAATGACAGCACAAGTTTTCTTCAATTCTTCGTTTGGGTTCGATACTGAAAAAAATCACATCATCTAGCTATATAATTACCGAATTTTTTGCGAACCTTTAGTAATCCATAAAGCTAAGGAATACAAGTGAGCATGGATTTCAGACAATTTATCAGCCGTTGCAATTTGTTAATCTGACGGAAGTTTTTGCCGAGATAATTGTTTCCAATCTGTAGTTTTTATTCAATCAAATTTAACAGTTCTCACTGGTCTTAGTAAGAAACACATAAATTTTAGCTAAACAAAAAAAAAATTAGAAAATAACATGAAAAAAAGCACTTTTGAAATAGCTTTTGCCAAGGCAACCGAGGCAATTTTGATTTTCCTTGTCACCTCGGCCTTTTTTGCCGATGCGCTTTTTCTTAAATTGTAAGGGTTAAGGTGAAAGCCTTACTCGCACTCGACACAAAACTGGACAGATACCGTTCACACGACCTTTCAAGTTAATAATGTTACTGTAGACTATTGAATATAGTACGTATAAAAAATGCCATAGTCGTAGGTTGGTTTCACGCCGTTAGCCTTCATTAGTAGGAGTATTTAACTTAGATAATATTGCATACGTCAGGCTACGTCAGCCAAGTGACATCTTTGCACCGTTATATAAATATGTTGTGTTAATGTAAAAAAGACGTTTACACTTATTGAGATGGTAGATAGCTTTTTATTGGTTCGATTAAACCAACCCCTCTTAAAACCAAGTATATATTAGATTTTATGTTTGATATAGTCTCCACTAAGCCGTTAAACAATCCAGACCAGGACATGTGGTTTTTATCAAAAACTGTAAAACAAAAACGATTAGATACGATCTAAGTCTAAGATATTTCAGTTACGTGAGAAATTGCAATTATATCAACATTCTCTCCTCATTTCAGTGCAACTTAACTCTATTTAAATACCAGAAATTTTCAAAATGTTGGCAATCTTCAGATATTTGTTGACCTTAATAGTTCGGACTTAAACAAGTACACCTGTTTCCCTCCAGATAATCATAGTTAAAAGAAAATTTCGATTTTTTCTACCTAAATATTTTCCAGCAACTTTGAAAAGGAAGCAAACATCGTAGTCTTTTCTATCAACATCAATATGACATGTCGTTTGGATTCGAAATAGTTGTCCAGCAAGTTGTGATTTCTTGGCAGTTGAACATGATACCTGGAAAAGACAGAAATATGAAGAAATCATGCAAGATTTTGGGTTCTAAAATTTGCAAATGGGAGCCTGTACTATAGTATAAACATCCATTCGCCCTTTGCAACTCTCCAAGAAAACTAACTAGTTCCCCCTGTGTTCATAACATACCAAATATTTTCCGCTTTTTATAAGTAGATTTCAAACATGTAAAGGGTTGGTGTCGATAAAGCACGTTTAAATACTGTGTATTTTCCTGTTGGATTTCTCTCGTCATAAGTGTGAAGAACGGGATGTCGATTTTTCCGCTTTTTATAAACGTTTTGTGCTTATGAAACCTAAGAGAACAAAACCAGTGGCAATTTTCCTCGCAATTCTTCCTTAAAATATCCAAAATTATTTTTCACAGAAACTGTTCAACGAAACTTAGCATGACATAACAAATATTTTATTGGCATCAAGCCACGTATTAGAAATATGGTAACAATGGGTGATTCATGTCAGTTCAATACACCAAATAATTATAAATAATTAAGTGTATGGTTTCTTAATTACTCATTAGCAAATGTATTGGCAAACATGTCTGACACATCTTACCACCGTAGACTAAAATATTCTTTGTTTGCCTTCAAAAAAGACCTTTTGGCAGCAAAAACGTTAAGAAAGAGGAAATCAAAAATGATTATTCAATGCGCATTTGACCTTTAGCGCCCTCTAGGTCAGTTTCAATAAAATTTCACTTGTGGTTTCGATTATCGGCTTCTGCAACTGAAGAGTTAATTGAAGTCAGAAAATTAAATTAGCGTTGAAAGAGAAAAGGCACCGCTAAATTACACTCTTCCGAGATTTTACCATACCCACCTCATTTCCGATAAAGTCAAGTTATGACAACCAAGTATTGAACGAAATAATATATAAAGACTATATAATTGCGTTATTACATTAAAGAGTTCATTGTAAAGACAGAATTATAGTCTAAAAACGAGTTGAAAAATGCTAAATAATGATATCGTGATCTCGGTAAGGGTGTGTATCAAATAAATGTTCATTGACACGTCATTTCCAGTGTCTACCATTCTTCCACACTACTGCGTCTCAAATATCGAACAACTGGATGTTGATAAGATAAAGAATAAACTTACACGCAATTCAGCTGCTGGATTAGAAAAGTTTGGTGATGTCGAAACATCAAAACAAGTGTGCAATGACGTATCTCTCCATCCACTGGATGCGTCAAGGTACTTAACTTTCGTACAAGAATTAGTAAAATTGCATCTCGAAAGTTGTCGCCCGTTGTAAAATAATGTCTGCTTGTTTTCTAGTTGATCCAATGAGAACGTTTGAATTCGATTGGCTGTTGAGATGATAGACTGACCAATGGAACCAGTCGAACAAGTTGAATCTTTGAACAAGAAATTTTTAGTATTAACTCAAAATTTACTTTGAACGAATAAAAGAAAAAGTCATGGCTCATAAAAGCATATGGAAAAATCAAACCAGTCAAGATTCCAACTTCTTTTGGAAAGTCCGTGGTAACCCAAAAAATGAGATCCGTTTACGAAAAGTCCTGTTTCAATACTTTTGATGAAATATTTTGTAAATAGTTTTATTAGCAATTAAGTTACCGTCAAGTCAACTTTAAATAATAAAACAAAATACATGTTACGGAGGAAAGACTATAATTAGTAGACATTGGAAAGTACTGGGCCAAGTTTAAAATTTGAATCTACGTTGAGAAATTAACGAAAAACTGGTCCGTGACGTCACTTTTGATGGCGTCATAGATATTAAAATCCTAATAACTACTTAACTATTCCCATTAAAACCACCAAACCAAAAAATTCTCAAACTTGGCCTAGTACTTTCCAATATCTACTAAATATTGCCTTTCTATAAAGATATAATTCGTTTAAAAGTTAGTTTAAATGGCGGAAATGGTAGGAAAACATTACGGTAAACTTTGTAGGGTCCATAGCACACCTGAGTACATGCTTACATAAATACTCTTTCATTCCCTGTTCAATGCAAGGCAAGTACTAAAAGTACCAATTTTCAAATCTCAAAAACTCAGCATTTTTAGAACTTGGTACTATCTGATTTTCTGAAAAAAATACGTTCAATTCGAAGTAAAAATTCCTTGTTCAAGCTTTCCTACTCTTTGCGAAGTCTTGCATAACGAGATGTTAACAACTTAACAACTAACTTTTTGGATATTTTTTTATATTATGTTTTCTTATATTCCACTACAATAATAACAGGACAGGTTTTTAGAATTGCCCTATCAGGTAAAGATCTGTTTTGATCAGGTTTATACGCCAAGAATTATCACACATTAGATTGTCTGGGAAGATTAGATCGACAAAAAAAATGTACTCGTTTGACAGATTATATGTCCCGAGAACAAGTTGTCGGAAAAAGTGGCCTATCTTTTTCATTTTTCTATAATAAAAAGATAGAGTTTATCTAATAAAAGCATCGATAATGCAGCTATGGACTAAGGTTCTCATGCAAGTATCATTATCCTATCTCGTCAATGTTTTTATTATATGATGATACGACGTTAATTACTTCTATAATCAAAATTAAAATGGCACAATAAGGAAGGCATACAAAGAAGAAAATTCCTAAAATAATTTGGGTTAAAAAGAAGGTATTTAGCATTTCAATAAAAAAACGTCATTTGATTACGAATTATATTTTGGTTTTGTAATCAAAAGACGCATTGCTGAATCTAATGTTTATATCAAATCGAATGACATTGGTCTGACTTGCCTATTATGAAATTTAACCTGTCGCAAGTGGATACATAAAACATAGAAAATATTGAATGCACTATCAACATACTAATATGTTTTATAAAAACACCCAATGTCAGCGAAACTTCCCGGCGTTCTTAAATTTATCGGATATCAATGAAAACATGTGTGCATTATGGGGTTAGAAAACTTATTTGAATCAACGTACTGTTCATAAAACTGACACCTAGATTTTAAACAGCCCTAACTTTTTATCTTAAGGACCCATTGAAATGTTTTTTGTGTTAACTTTTAGGTAGTCTAGAGAACTTCGTTTTGACGCGAAAAAAAGTGAAAAATTTCGCGATCTGACATCAACTTTTGATAGAAAAAGTCTATGGGTAGTAATTTGATACCCTAGAAAGCTCTTTCTTTTTTTCCGCTCGAGTACGCCGGGGTAGCTAGAGGAAAGTAGAAGGCGGGATTTGTTAAATAATTTAGAAGACTCAAGCAGCAAAGTAGGATGAACTTTGACAGGTGTCCAGTTTATAAATACACGCACAAATTTCTTTATCGTCCCGGTAGATAAAAAACTGTTAATCAGAATATGATTGATTTCGTGACTTATGGAAACAAGGAAAACCAAATTGAACAAACTTGATATACTCAGACAATCTCCTTCAAGATGTGAACATAGTTACCCTATCATAACGATTCAGAATTTTAAAGCTGAAACAAGAAACTAGTGGTTTGCAGGAAATAATTGATAGAAAAAGGAAATTGTAAACATACTTTCACGGATATTTTTATCATTCGTGCAGGACAATCCACCTCCACTGACAAATGATGAATAAGGCTCGCCATTTTTCCAGTTACAAACATAACCACATTGTGTGTCGTTGAAAATGATCAAATCGTTAGTAGTCAGTATATTGGTTTCACCACATCTCGGTATGTTTTTATACCATTTCCGCAGTTCAACATCAGATCCGTTCAAATGCCGGAGAACTCCGACGAATCCTTCAGATATCTGGCATAGGCTCACTAATAACAGTAAAATAAAACAGTTTTCCTGCATCACTTGAGATGTTTCTTCATAGTTTGTACAAGATAAATTCAGGAATGGATGTTTATGAGAGATTCTTGAATGTTGATGCTGGCTTCTTGATTTTCTTAATATGACTTATATATGTATTATGATGATCATTTTGATTAATTGCACGCTCTCCATCTAGTCAGTTATTCCATATCTTTAGGAGTGAATGGAATAAAGCAATCACAACGAAGGAGCTCACCAATTGATTTAAATGAACATTTTGATATCATAAAGTCATTTAATAATGGTAGAATGGGTATTTTCTATCAAAGGTTTTTATATAATGCAATATACCTAGTATGTTCGGAGTATCTTTTCAGAATGTAGAGTCCGACGGGTCTTTTAGGTTCAATATTGCACTATCTAAAAAAATGTTAAACTTATGAATTTGATAATGTTGCCCAGTGATGAGAAAAAAGCCTTAATTTCAGCAAGTATCAACCATTCAAGCATGCACAGTGTCAAATGTGTTCAAGCATGCGCAGTTTCAAATGTGTCGTCAGACAATGGGCAATCTTTCAAGCGTTCAAAAATTTTGCTAATAACCTGCAAAAGATTAAGTCTGAAACCACAAAAAAGTTTCAAAGAACCTTTATACCTTACGTGGAAGTATTCGCAGATTAATAAAAAACACAAAATTTTATCAGGAGAAAAATTGAAAATTAAAATTTGTAATAAAGAATATCAGTAATTTTTTTTAAAGAATCCCTAAAAAAACACAAGAAAACAGCAAAAAATGCACCTGTAAGTGAGAAAATGAATTAATGCAAAGCGTAAATTTCTGATTCGGTTAAACAAGGCTTATCTAATGACACTAAAATTGCTTAGAGTTGTAATAAAACATCCGTAAACGGCCGGGACTCAGCTACACAACTCATTTCATACAAATCAGTGGCACGGTAAGAATGAAAGTTAACGCAACAATATAACGGCCAATCTAAACAGATCCAACATTCGCACATTTTATCTGGGGTAGAATTACCCCCTATTTTATCTAACCCCTGAGGTAAATGTCACTTCGGGCAGAAATTTTTCATTTTCAAAAAACTAAAAAAAACAATTTAAAAAATTGCACTGATGTCAGCATTTTCGTTTTCAATTTATATCAGTGGCCTCCCCAAAAAGTGGTATTTTTCAAACAGCAATATCTGAAGATTGGAAAAAGATTTTTCAAATCTGTTTTGATTTGATTCATTCTGAAAGTACTTTCAAAATGTTTTCATATGAGAACCATCAAAGTTATATGAAACGTTTTACTTTTCAGGATATTGCGTGTTAAACTTTTCAAAATATAGTTTCATACCCTCCAGCCCACTAGGGAAAATATCAAAATATGCAAAACCCCATAACTCTTGAACCAGATATCATTTTGAGCTGAAATTTTGTATGCTAGTGTCTTTCATGTCTTTCTGCACAACAACAACAAAATTTGAAAGTATTCAATTGGCAGTGCTGACGTCAGCATTTTGAGTTTGAATTTTCTGCAGCGGCCTGTTTTTTTGTTAATTGGTCAAATCTGAAGTAATTTCAAAAAGCTTTCATAGGTAAACCATCAGATTTGTGTTTAAATTTTTCTTTGCTCTTTGCACCAAATCTAAAAAATCGTGCCCCCCCCCCCCCCCCCGATAAAATAGCGTTAAAACAACTAAAAACTTTCATTTAACATGTCATAAAACATTCTTTTTTACTCTTTTCACCTGAAGCTTCGAACACATTCTAATGAATATCTGAAGCTTACATTTTAAAAATAATTTTAAAATACTAAAGGCCGAATATGGTACAGCGAATCCATGTATCCTTTTTTACCTTTTCCAGTCACTGTTCTGTCAATGATGACAAAGAGGTAATTCTTGACAAATATTAATTGTTTTACGGTTCGCAGTTATTCATTTTATTCAACACCGTCACCAGATCAAATTGTAGGAAAGCTGAAAATGATTAATTAAAAATTAAAAATAAAGAAGTCTTCTAATTACTCCATTCCAAGGTATTTTTATATCAGCAGTCGCTTTGTTTTGACAATAAGTTCGTAAATGTGTCTGGGAATTTCTTAGAAGTTCCAATATTGGATCGCTGCAAGGACACGCAAGGCAATCAAGTTTCTACTGTCATTCTTTTGCACCGCCTGAAGATTTTGCCAAAACGTCGTTTTGTAAAAATTCTTAATTTCACTCATTCGAAGTATATAAATTATTGAATTTATACCTCCATTGGATACAAACACCAAATCCATTATAGTATAGAAACGCTTGGCAATTACATCAATAAATCCTGTTAAAGAGATAAGCAACAAGACTTTACTTAGAGTGCAAATCAAGTAAAATACGCTGATCAAAATTAAAGTCTTATTTGCTTCTCGTTTTCTT
>JAUBWS010097309.1:0-11043 GCA_032270445.1 Darlingtonia californica | reverse complement strand
TATAGCTCAGTGGTAGAGCATTCGACTGCAGATCGAGAGGTCCCTGGTTCAAACCCGGGTGTCCCCTAATTTTTCGATATGTTTTTTTTTTATTTCAATATTTTTTTCAGTAAGAAACTATGAAGTCAAAACACCAATAGATTGTAATTTACGCTACTCTTAGAGATGTATAAAGAAACTTCATTATTTTTCCTTCAATTTTTACGCTTCTATCAAATTGTCGTAGATTTTGAACAAAAAACTTGAACAAAAAAAATCATTAAACGTTTGAAACACAAAGTTTCTAAAATCATACAGAAGATGAATTAGCCTAGTTCTAATCAACGAGCCATAGCAAAACTTCAAAATACAATAGACTATCGGTAAATGGGGTTCTGGATAACTATGAATTTTCATTCGCTAAACGAGACTATATTTTGAGAATCCGATTCTTCTGAAGCGAAGCTAGTTTTGAAAGTGGCTCAAATAAAATAAAACGGATTGCAATCCGGATCCCCACAGAACTAAGGAACTACCTCACGAGCAGGATTGCTTGGCTTTCTCGGATCAAAGAGAGGCTAGTTCAAGAGTTTGGCCTAATTTTAGCGGGTAGACGATTAGCGATGTCAGCCATATTTGTTTGTGTTAACATTTCTCCCCTTTTGAAATTGTGAAAATATGAAACAGTTTTACTGCTTCAATAAATAAAGCTCATTTTTTCATCTTCTAATTTGGAATATTTTGATGTAGTTTAATGTTCCATTCCGCAATAGTTTGAAGTATGTGATTACCAAAATTGAAGTTTATACCACAAATAGAAAAAAAGTTGATATTTTCCATCTTTATTTTCCTTCTTCAATTTCAATGCAAACGAGCTATGATTTTCCAATAAGTGTTAAGTATAGCCCGAGAAAAATGGAAGAAAGCCCCAACTGACAGTTTTTTTTGAGACACAATTAGTGATGAAATTTAAAGATATTTCTGATGAAGGCGTAACAAAAAAAAAAGGATCAAAAACCAACATCTAAATTCACCTATTCCGTTTAAACAAAAATGCTTGACCACATGAAAATTGATGTGGAATGGATGTTTACCTTTAGAAATTTCATCAGGGAAATCTTTACCGCCATACGATGGTTAACTTTATTAACTTACTCATAAGATCTAAAGGTACTATTTCACGACTGAGTGATTTGGATGAATGGACTATAAACTACAAACTATGCATCTCAATTGTTATTAATATGTTTGTAGTGCAGCAATCTTCCAGGGCATGCTCGCCAGAAAATGTTAACACAAACAAATATGGCTGACATCGCTAATCATCTGCCCGCTAAAATTAGGCCAAACTCTTGAACTAGCCTCTCGTTGATCCGAGAAAGCCAAGCAATCCTGCTCGTGAGGTAGTTCCTGAGTTCCGTGGGGATCCGGATTGCAATCCGCTTTATTTTATTTGAGCCACTTTCAAAACTAGCCACCCTTCAGAAGAATTGGATTCCCCAAAATAATGCATGGTTCATTTTCTGAACGCGGTTCCGAACCAGTTCCAGTAGACCCAGTTTAGAACCATAAAGCTCGAAACGGATCAACCCAGTTGACTACATCTTAACAAATCAATTAATTTGACAAATATAAATCAGCTTCTTACTACTGGTTCCGGTTCTCCTTCGTCATTATTTTCTTGATCTCCATCTTGTGGCTGTTTTCTTTGCTTCTTCATATCTCTGTAGAAACGAAGTTAAACTTTACTTCCGATAAAAAAACAAGGTTTAGGATTATGTGCATGTATGTTGAAACGAATTTAAAGGGTTGGACTCGTAATCCGATGGTTGTGTGTTAGAATTGGCAACTGATGAGTTAAGGGTGCATTGACCTCTCACTGTTTATTTCGGACGCATTCCTTTTCACCCCATATTATCGAGGCGAACTTCAAAATCATTGTGCCATCTCAAGACGACTTGGCTACAAAGCCTACTGATAAATATTACCAACGTGAATTTCACTTAATTGAAGGGAAATCGGTATAAAAATATTCACGTCGTTATCAGCCGACATAAAAAATCTAGAGTTCAAAACGTACTACAATCTAACTTGTGAAAAGTATTAGAAGCCACATATAGTAAACATAGTCAATCTGACAAATTTATTCTATTGCAGCGTACCTTCTTTGTTTCTTTGAAAGTTTCGGTTTTCGATTCTTGAAAAACAAAATACATAGAAGATAGAAGTAGACAGAGAAAACAATAACACAGACCATATCAAAATTTATAACGGTCTATGGGAAAAGGGGACATGAAGCCAATCATAATTTACTTGTTTACCTCTCAAAATCACGAAAAAACGTCTGCGGAGAAGGTCATTTCTCTTTAAGCGACACGCAATTTGCGCAATTTGGTTTTGCCAGCGGGTGGAGTATGATCATGGTAAAAATGATTAAGCCCCTTTTTCCCATAGACCGTCACATTTATAGACTCTATAGTCACAACCTTTGGTAGATTATGAAAAATGTACTGATCACCAAACTAAACATAACACTCAAACACCGCGGCTAAAAAGTTATCAAAATATTCCCCTACGGAGGAAATTAGTATAACCTTCTAGAGCCTCACGAACTTAAAAAATTTAACATTCCAGTAAACTCAAACGAGGTGCATCAAGTGAATCAAGAAATTGGTAATTTTCATCGACCAATATGTCTAATACATCATTATGAAACAAATAAAGTGTCGATTCAAGTCACAAATTATTGACAGACTGATAGATAGTAAATTAATAATAATAAGTAAACCTTATGTCATACCTCATCCTTTTGTTCATTACTTCGGTCTTCGACTGTATTTTGACTGTCATTCGAATAAGTAGATGTGCCACGTTGAAGATGAAATCTAATGAAAAAAGAATACAAGGATCTCCATTTAAAGAAAATTCTTGCTTTCCAGTAACAAATTAGTTGCAAAAATACCTATCAAGACCTATCCAAGGTGTGCGTTCAACTTTTATATTTTACCAATTTTCTCATTCTTTCAAATACTCTCTTAATAAAAATTATTCGAGTATTATCCATATCTAAAAGTATACGTCAGTAGGGAATCTTCAATGATCCTTCGCCCTCAAACAAGTGTTGCACTTTTAAAGTCAGCTTCAACCTATCACCGTCGTCAAACTTGAGAATGGTTGGACTTCTCAATATTCATCGTTGAAGAAACTCAAAACGTGTTTGAATTTAAAAGGCATGTGAACTTTCTAATCAAGTATCGCCCTCGATTAAGCGTAAAACTAAAATTCTTGGTGTATGAAGAAGTGGCAAGGTGCTTTGTTAAAACTCTACACCAATAGAAAGAATATACCATCCCATTAATAGATTGGAGACAACAACAAATCTGGGATTCTGGTATTTATCTCAGAACTTGCATTATAACTTACACATCACCGGAGACGTGTTGTAATCGAATGTTTGTATCAGGATATTCCAATTCTTCTTCTTCTTCTTCACTCTCTTTCCCTTGTTCTTCAGCACCAATGTCGTCAATCTTCAGGTCTTCTACTTCCTTTGTAAGATCCTGAGCATTTTCGTTTCTTTTCGTTTGTGATAATTCAGCATTGTCGTTTACGTTTTCGTTTTTAATTTTGGAATCTGTGTTTCCACCCTCCTCCTTAGGTGTTTCACTATCCCTTATGAGTACATCGTCAGTTTTTCCACCCTGCGGTGAACCACCATTGCCGTCCTCTCCCTCTTCGTCTCTCTTCTCCATTGAAGTTTTATTGACATCTTGATCTACTTCTGCAATTTCATTATCTTCAGAATTTTCATCCTGCGGTGGAGAGCTATCATCAGCATTTTCACTACGTGGCGACAACATTTCATCAGTATCATCATCACCGATGTCAATTTCCTGATCATCTTCACCGTCCTCCAGTTGTGTTGATTCAGATTCGGACTAAAAAAGAGAACAGTAAAGATTACGGATACGATTCCACATATCCATTTGCAAGGTATATTCGTGATGCCCCCCCCCCAAGCGTCTGCAGGTGACATTGTCTAACTTACAGTAGAAAAAACCGTAGGGAGATAAAGATATCCCCCCAGACGGAGATGGGTTGGTCCATCTATGATGAATCAACTATCGCTGATAAAAAAAATAGAGAGTTTGTTTCCGTCTTTCCAAGTGACGAAACAAAAGTTCAACCAGTAGGCCGCAAATATTTTTTTTCACTTAAAGTTTGCTTTAACACGTTCTTTTCGATACGCATTTTTAGTTAATGAAAAACGGCGATTTGCAGCGAGAATTTAACTTAACAATCAAAAATGATTTTCCCCTTTTCCTGAAGATAAAAACACGAAGAAAAAAATAATTTTCTAAGATCAAATTAAAACGACAAAACGTATAGAAAAGCTTGCGGCCAGATGATCGATAAAAACAATTTCACCCAGCCGGACCGACGGAAACAAACATATGTTTTTGTTGCCCTAAATTGCAACGTGTTTCTAAAAATGACATTTAAACGAGGATTTACGCCTGGTTTAGTCTCCCAACTTTTTGTCACATTATTTTGAATAACCCTAGTTTAGGTAAAAACACTTTCTTAACATTTCAGAAATTATAAAATGGAAAGAAGTAGAGTTTAGTATAGGCCAAATGAAAACAAAAATTAGCTGTTTGCTTGCACTCCGTGGGAGGAAGCAGCAAAGCGAGAGATGGTAATACGGACTGGGATAACCCTGAAATCCGATTTCCAGACATTTATGCTAATTATGCAACGAGAGGAGTTGCCAGATGTGGAAGCTTCAACAGTTTTTTTAAAAATTGGCCATTCGCAATGCCAAACAGAAATTTCAATACGAAGGTCGAAGGTCAAAGGTAATCTTACCTGATGTTTCGCATCTTCTTCCAGAGTTCTTACTTTTCGGTCGTTCGCGTGATTAGTTACTGAAGATTCGTCGAGTTTGAACATGACGGAGAAACCCATGATAAGATGTGATGGTGGTAGGTAATTCTTCTTCCCTCGTATCATGAAACTACCCGTTGTAAGGTATTCTCCCGACGGTGCTGTTTTTGACACCTATATATAGAAAATTTCATGCATTTCATGCACATTTTACACGATCTAATGCGGTGTTTGAGTCATCAGCCGCAGGGTCTGATACGGATAGTATACGCAATTTTAAAACAATTCCTCATCCCGCAAGTAAACTCCATTTCGCGAACCGCCTCTTTTAGCTGACTTTATCATATATTGCAGTATTTATGAACTGCTCTTAAAAAGCTTCTTGTCTTCCTGGAAACACCTTCAGCCGTCCTTACGGATTTTAACGAATCATACACTTTTCACCACCACGACATTGAACTCGGGATCATTGAACCCTAGGTTTATCGCCTTGACCACTTGGCTACAGATCCACAATATCAAACATAATTTTTTTAATTTTTGAGTTCTTTCCAAGGATAATATTAAGTTAACAGATAAAAGTCAGAAATTAAGGAAAGTACGCTCTTAGTTGAAAACACAGATTTCTGTATCAAATTTAAAAGGACCATTGTTTACAACGTCCACGGTTAACAATAGGCTTTTATCGTTTATAAAAGCTATGATCGTGTGTTTAGTCGTTTGGAAGTTTACTGGATTTGTGCTAATTGATGGAGTTAAATATTTTAGAATACTGGCTTTTTGACGAATGCCGGTAGACCAAATGTAGAGCGGGAAAGCGTGTCGACTGATAGATGCAGCATTCTACGTTTTCCTGTGTAGTTGGTAATTTATTTGCCCTGCTGCAAACAGATCAGAAAATTAGGTTTCCAGAAGGAAACCAGAAATCAAGGATCTCTATTTTTTCAAAAATGATTTTTCAAAGTTTTTTTTTTGAAATAGTTTTTCGTTACAATGACTGCGCAACAAGGCATAAGTTAAGCTTGTATGACTTGATATGGATAAGCCTAAGACTAACCCCCACAAAACTAAACTGAAATAAGAAGTATCGCACCTGGTTATGGTAAACCCACCACGCACTGGTTACTACTCTAGCTTCCCATGCAGCACTGTAACAGATAGCCATCGTGCCAGCTTCATTCAATGTTTTTGGAGGAATTTCAGCTTTAGCGGAAGTGTTCTTAACAATAACACTACTTGCTCCATGTAAATCAGCATGAACATACACATCACCTACAATAGATTCATTAAATCCGTAACCGCTACCTATCAAATCCGGTACCGCTACTTATTATCAATATCTCAAGTTCTACAAAAGAAATTGACTTCAAACTTTGTAAAATGGTAGACCATGACAAAAGAAATCGAGTGATGTCATTTTTATTCTGATCACGTGATTGGTTGATAATTTACAGACCGGTCTGTATTTTACTAAAAAGTCTTATAACTCAAGAACCATAATATATCTAGTTATTCGCGAAGGCTATCATTTTGAAAAGATGTCACGTGATCAGCATGTCTTTTACAGACCAGAATTTCGAAAAGCGCTATTTTGATGGTGGGTCTGTAAAATTCACGCTGGTCAGTTAACATACTTCGTTGAACGACTTATCTTGTCAATATATTGCATTGTTGAAAGTTTGAAGTCAATTGTATTTCTATATCAAAGGGTATTGCAAATCTTGGAAAAAGAGTTGTTGGTCTGCAAAATACACGATTGTTACGTGATGAAAAAAATGGTACCAATCTTCCTCATTTCAGTAGGTTTATCAATGGTCTAAATTTTAAGTCTTTTGTAGTCTTTTGTAGTTCTTGAAATCTTAGTTCTACCACGTAATAGAAAAGAGGTCGTTACTACGAAGGGTTAAGATTGAGGCAAAGTACAGAATCTATATTGCCATCATTAGCATAAAGAATTAATTTTACTTATGTGTTGCATTGTCTTACCTGCTTTCAGGTATCTTTTCACTATAAGTTCGTTCTGTTGTTGATCACGACCGCCGACAACGAGATAATTTTCCGAGCTTATGAACCAGTAAAACTTTTCAAACCTAAAAACAACAACAACAACTGAAATAAGCTCATTTATTTTATTTCTTGTAATGCATAGAGGTTCTAATAATAATTTTGAGCGAAACGTACGAACATTCAAATTAAGCTTATGATGCGTATTCAGGATATCTCTTTGAGTCAATATTAGAAATATTATCAATGAGTGTCCTGCATTCCTGAAAAGACGTACATGGGGGCCTAATGGAATTTTTAGCAGGAATCTCATTGATAACAGTTTTAAGATTCTTTCAACTAAAGTCTGTCTCAAAAAGATTGAGCATATTTTTCTGGGTATAGTTAACATTTTTTGGAAAATGACGGTTTGTTTGAAATGTAATTTAAAGTGGAATAATATCATTTAAAAATAATTCTAAGGACAATAAGTAGTAAGTAAAGTCTGTCTCAAAAAATTTGTCAGTTACTGCTTTTTTTCCTTTCAAAGTAGGCCAAAATAGCCAAAAATAGCCAAAAATAGCCAAAACAGGCCTACTTTGAAGATTCGTAAATTCAAAACCATAGTAGCTACTAGAAAAATAATTACATATTTGAAATCAGCTAAGTTTGAAGTTTCTATTTACCAAATTTGAAATTTATAGCATAAATAGAAAAAAGTTGATATTATTCATCTTAATGTTTTCTTCTTTTTCTTCTTGTGTAGTATTACTCCACTCTGAATTTTCTTTCAAACGAGAAATTATTTTCCAATAAGTGCTACGTATATTCTGAGAAAAATGGAAATAATGTAGTAACTTTACCACATGTAGTAGTTACATGTAGTAGTTAAACGCGGGACCTCTGAGTTCTAACATCACTCTGCGATGTATCCTCAAGCTAGTGTCCCCCTTTAAAATTCGGGAAGGTTTACCCAACTCAACAATTGCACAATTTTAGACACAATATGGGAATGTAAGAACAATCACCAATTAGCTTTTCGCGTCTTGCTGATCATTTTAGCCGTTTGCACTTCCTTCAATGTTTCTTTTGTCTTCTGTTCAGCTGACTTCAACGCCTAGAAAGTGAATAAATTGGATTACATTGCGGTCAACACATCAACACATTCAAAAGTAAGGTAAAAAGGAGAAATAAAAAAATAGACATTGAGTGAATAGATGGACGAAAAAAAATTGGTTACAATTTCAATATGCTGCAAAAAGTTTTCTTGCACTAAAAAAAGTACTGTTAACGGCAACACCACGTGTGTGTATTTTTTGGACTTTCTCAGTTTTTTGACAAAGAAAATAGAACATCGCCTTTCATACAGCAACACACGCGCTTCGAGATTTCTTTTATGTTGATGAAGTTTACTATCGTAAGAATTTCAGTTTTAATCCTTTGACAACCATAATTTCTGGTCAAAAATCACAAGCTAATTCTGGTGAACTCTCTTTTCGACTTCCGTCAGCCAGCTCAAGTTCACATTTCCATCACTTGTGGTTCCGTCACGTTGTTTAATACCGGTGTTAACAGATCACTTTTATACGATTTCCCAAATGAATGTCCAAAAAAAAATCATCATCGAATCTACCTTCTTTGAAGCTTGTATTGTCTTTTCTTCCTTTGATGCGGCATGTCGTCTTTTTGTATGGTAACTATGGTAACATGAACAAGTCATTAATAATAAAAATAAATGACTAAAGTTACCAAAAAGTTTCAAAGAATTCAATGCGTTGACGGGGTGCATTCCATCTACAGGGTGTCCCAGAAAAAATGCTACTCCGTTATTGCACTGACATCGCATGAAATTTATCTATATATTTTTATATTATATACACTATTCCCATTGGGAAAAGAATCCATCAACACGAATTTCTGCAATCAAAACATTAGCAATAAATGATTCTTAATGTTCCAAAAACATACAACAATGATAAAACATTATGTTAAGACATCATCAAATCTTATTTGTATGCTCCAAAATCATGACATAAAAAATATTTTTCTTATACGTGATGTCAGTTTAATAATCCAGTAGCATTTTTTCGGGGACACCCTGTATTAGAAGTTAACGACCATAATCTATTCTCTAGTTGTTAAAGCTAGTGAAGACTTATAAATCTAAATTATTTTGCAGATAACACCAATGAAGTTTAACTTACCCTCTAGCATTAGCAAACGCTGTTTGACTCAAATCTATATTGACATCAATAGTTTTTGGTTTCTAAACAAAATTCAGATTGCAGCCATTAATAGCATTAAAACAATACAATGCAGCATCTATCTTCGGTAGATCTTTACATATTAGTTCCCCATGTCAATACAAATAGAAACACACGTGTCTTATCACCCCAGTCACTAGGGTGACTCTAAAATACTGTGAAATTTCACTAGGGTTAGAGTTAAACACAACAAGCTACTGGAGCAGGAAAATTTACCTTACATTTCACTGGGGTTTTGAGTCTTTCAAAAAATTCTTATTATGAGATTTGAACTTTTAAAGGAGCGGGGCAAGTATTTATAATGGGAATATGAAGTGGGGTACTGAGATTTTAACAGATTTTATCTCTTCCAGCAGTGGGGCAATTGGACACATCGTTTTTAATACTAGGGTGTGAAATTTTTCACTGGGGAAAAAATCAAGGCAATTTTTGGGCTATTTTTTCACTACGGTAATCACAGGGGTGGATCTGATTGAGGCACTGATACAGGGGTGTAAATAGAACATATAAAAGTACAGATTTCTATGTCTCTGTCAGTCAACTAACGTTGAACACAAATTTGATTATTATAGAGCCTAAAGCACCCTGTGTTTAGTCTAGTTTGCTTCCATCTATTGGAAAATGTAAGGAGAGCACCAGTAAAATGAAGAGAGATACTCGAAAGCCCATTCCTCGGACACCTCTTTTAATAAAATAGTCGGTCGTAAAAAAACATGTTTAGGTACTATTAGGTAAAATCTGAAAAAGATCAACCACCTTGTCTTTGCTTTTCTTCGTTTCATTTTTGTCATCAGAATCACCATCACTTTCATCACTGCTGTCAAAATCGTATGTGTCACTATAGAGGGAAACAAAAGCATCATCAATAACCTTTTCATTTTTGCCTATGAGTTTCAAACAACTACCGACCGTGACTTTGGATGACCTTTGTGGTTCAAGATCACTGAGACCTCATACTTAAAGACCAAACAAATTAAGAAATATAGACTGGAACTATGGTATGTAGGTACACCATATAAATCTGCACCTGAGAGAGTGAAATTTCTCTTCCGTGTAGACGATAGACTTACAATTTATCAATTTAGCGTGTCGCGAACATTGAGCCTGTGGTGCATAGTAAGCGCTGTGATTTCATGTCCTCACGTAGGATAGGCCCATTCCAACGATATCGCGGAGGGAATACTCACACTCCATTGACAAATAGTATACCTTAACGCAAGCACAATATGATTGGTCTGGAGATTTAACGATTTGATAGCGCTCGCTACTGGATCTTGCTGACTTTGCGCTTCTTTGACAATATTTTCTATTTCTTCCCAGTCGATTTGATTAGCTATGGCACTGTTTATGGTCACGATCGCTTTCTCAACCTTACAATAAGAGATAAATTGAAAATCTGTTACAAAAAGATTGAAAATCAATATGTTTTCATCGGAATCCAATAAACTATAATAAAATTTGTTTTTTTCTTAAAAAAATACATAAATTTAGCTGATCAGCTAAATTTGATTCCACGTTTGTAGTTTAAATGTATACAGTTGAACTCACGTAATTTGTTCGAATTACATGATTATTCGAATTATAGGAATTAAAGTTCAAGAAAAAATTGGCTAGGGGACCAAAGAATCTGTTCGATTTACATGATTATTCGAATTATGGGAATTCGAATTAAAGGAGTTCAACTTTATATTAAATATATATTTTAACAAAATTTGCTTAAAAACGTATGCCACAAAAAATCTCTAAGTAGCTACGTTCTGTCAAAATAAGCGACGCAATCATTATCTAGAAAAGTTTAAAATTCATTACTCTACTTACAAGTGGGAGGTTTATTTCAATCAGTTCAGCTTTCCTTGTATCGAAATCCTAAATAAATGACATTAACACATTAACCATTTCTAATCCAAATTATGAAAAAAAATGTTGATAC
>JAUBWS010097297.1:12036-24426 GCA_032270445.1 Darlingtonia californica | reverse complement strand
TACGTTACTAAGCAACAAAGCGTTTTCATTGTCTACGTGATAATCGATTTTGCTTAGCATTTCCAGTGTGAACACTCTTCAAGCTACATTTCTATAGTATTCCCAAACGTGATGGTATAACAATAAAAACTACTGTGTGTCTCAAAAAATTGTATCCTTCTAAAAATCTCATTTGTGTAGTCAATACATTTCTTTTAAATTCAAAAAATCCATTTGTATTTGCATCCAATTTATAAGGTTCTCAAAATGATCATGGAAGGTTGGTAAAAGAAATTCCGCTAGAAACGATTTTTAAAACTGAAAGATAAATGGAGGCCATTATTTACACAATACGCATAAAATATTTTTGCGTACTACATTGATGACTTCAGCAATTTTCCAAAAAATGCCGACTTTGACATCCAAAATTGAAATTGCCTAAATTTTTCATAAAATCAAAAATTAAAATCCTTAATCTTCCCTTATAATGGGTTTGAACAATATACCGTATGGAATTTCACTGTCAATATTTTGTACCATGTGGAATTCCACTCTCAATTTTTTCATAACCCTGTGGAATTCCGCTAGTCTGAATTAGTCATACCATATGGAATTCCGCTCGATAATGAGATGTTAAACCATATGAAATTCCGTTATCCTCAACAGGGGGGGTACAGACTATTTCTGGAAAAGCCCAATGACACGGAAATTTAATTAAAGTCTGTCTTAAAACATTGGCAGTTACTGCATTTTTCTACTTTTCTCAGGATATAGTTACTAATTGGAAAATGACGGCTCGTTTGAAAGGAAGAGTGAAACAATATCACACAAAAACATTAGAAAATATTACAATTGGAGTTATGTCCAATAGCATGGGCCTCTACCAATGGTACCAATGGTAAAGGACATAATTTAAATGGTCATTATGGAGATCAAAAAATATCACAAAAAATCTCAATAGGTTTAGTTTTATGAATAGGATAAACGGCGATTTGAGAAATATTCAAACTCAGGGTAGTGTAGATGGTGCAAATCGTGCCAACGGTACCAATGGACCATTTACACCAATGGTAGTTTCAAAAGTGTAAATGGTGTCAACGGACCATTTACTGTCAATGGTAAACTCGAAGTGTAAACGGTGTAAATGACGATTTGAGAAAGATTCAAACTCAGGGTAGTGTAAATCGTGTAAATCGTGCCAACGGTACCAATGGACCATTTACACCAATGGTAATTTCAAAAGTGTAAATGGTGTCAACGGACCATTTACTGCCAATGGTAAGTTCGAAGTGTAAAAGGTTTAATTGGCGATTTGAGAAAGATTAAAACTCTGGGTAGTGTAAATGGTGTAAATCGTTCCAACGGTACCAATGAACCATTTACACAAATGGTAATTTCAAAAGTGTAAATGGTGTCAACGGACCATTTACTGCCAATGGTAAGCTCGAAGTGTAAATGGTGTAAATGGTGTAAATGGTGTAAATTGAGAAAGATTCAAACTCAGGGTAGTGTAAATGGTGTAAATCGTGCCAACGGTACCAATGGATCATTTACACCAATGGTAATTTCAAAAATGTAAATGGTGTAAATGGTCAAACAATAGTCTTTACGGCGCCAGACAGATTTTTTAACCTGTTTCTCATTTCCTGTTTAAAAACAGTCTATAGTGTTCTTTGTTCAAAAATATTCAAAGGTAGGAGCGAAACTTTAAAGAATCTTATAAGTATTTAAGGAAAATTGTTTGCTGAATGAATTTGTCTACTTTGAGCTTTTTGGATACCGAATATGAAAAACGAGAAGAACGACAAATTGTGAGAAAGTGTGTTTATTGTTTTATCTTTTATATAGTCATTAGCGAGCATAAAGAACGAAAACTTTAATAACGACGAGAACGACAAATTGTGAGAAAGTGTGTTTATTGTTTTATTTTCTATATAGTCATTAACCCTATTCTGTATGGGGGGGATTAGTTATGCTCAAAATGAGGTTGTAAGGTATAAAATTGTACTACTGGGTCAGAACTAACTTTTTTCACTTACGAAAGAGAATCCCTTTGGCTGTTCGAATATCAAAATAGAACCAAAATATCTCTTTTAGATCATCAGATACAGGTTTCAAAAGTTATGTATATATTTTTACCGTTTTGGCGCCTTGTGATGTCGTCATCGTACAACAATGGTAGTCATTTTGAATTTGATATAATTTTCTTGCTACTATTATGAAATGGTACCTTTCTACCAAATTTGGTGACTGCAGCATGCTTAGTTCTCAAGATAATTAGGGGGGACCCCCCCCCCCCCATATTTAGAGAGCCCAAAAAAGCCCATACTGAATAGGGTTAACGAGCATAAAGAACGAAAACTTTAATAACGACGAGACTTGTCGTTTACTGAGGACAAAGAACGAGATATTTTAATATTGACAATCTTTTCGTTACTGAGCATAAAGAACGAGAAATTTTAGTAATGACGAGATTTTTCCGTTACTGAACATAAAGAATTAGAAATTGTAATAATGACAAGATTTGCCGTGGCCGAGCATAAAGAACGAGAAATTGTAATAATGACGAGATTTGCCGTTACCGAGCATAAAGAACGAACAAGAATTCTCAATAATTACGAGATTTTTCCTTACTGACAAAATAGAACGAGACAATGTAGTATTGATGATGAGATTTGTAGCTAGTTACTGAGCATAAAGAACGAGAAATTGTATTGGCGAGATTTGTCATTACTAAGCTTAAAGAACGAAAATTTTGATATTGGCGTGATTCTTAGTTATCGAGAATAAAGTATGACAAATTGTGTTCTTTGTTTTTTATCTTTGATATTGTCATTATTCATTAGCGAGTAAAAGAAAGAAAAATTTTGATAAAAGACAAGATTTGCATTTACTGAGAAAAAAGAGCGAGAAATTGTAGTATTGACGAGATTTGTCGCTATTGAGCATAAAGAACGAGAAATTGTAACATTGGTGAGATTTGTCGTTACGGAGCATAGTGAACGAGGAATTGTAATAATGACGAGATTTGTCTTTACCATAATAGATAACGAAATATTGTAAAATTGACGAGATTTGTCGATATTAAGAACAACAAGTAATTGTGATAGTTTTATGTTGTTATTAGCACAAAGAGCGAATTCCAATTCTTTTTATATTCTAGGGTTAAGATATTTTTAAGAATTCAATATCTCCATCAACAACATTTTTCCCTTTGATTTGCAAAATAAAATTAGAACAGGTAAGTTATTAACCATTTACACCATTTACCCCATTTACACTACTCTCCTTACGTCGATAGATAGTTCTTTTAAACATAGTGCGTATAAAAGTCGAATCATGCTTTGCGCGGTTTTTATGGATACGATCGGTGCGAAAGTGAGTCATTTACACTGCAGATGTTTGCCATTGGTACCAATGGTAATGAATATTATCTCCGTCATATTTAACTTAAAAATATTTAGATACCGTGTTATCTACACAATGACCATTTACAGATATTGATTCGCCATTGGTACCATTGGTAGCGAGCCAAGATATTGGACATGTATGACTTTACTTTGTAGGTGGAAACTGCAAGCTTAGCTTATTTCAAATATGCAATTAAATTTGAATGTCCATTTAAATAGGTTTTTTGGCTATTTTTGGAGGGCTGCACGGGGCTACCGTGCAAAATTATAGGTAGGGTTGAATTATTATTCTTTGGGCACTTCATCATACTTTAGATTTCTAACCCCAACTCTTCTCGCCTTTGATATACTGATTTGGAAAAAAAGTTGGTGTGAAGGAAAAAAATGTCTAAAATTCTGTCTCTAATTTGGCAGAAAACAGCATAAAAAAAAAGAAATTCAAAGAAAAAATATCACTTACCTTAATTTTTGATACAAAATTCCTTGTTCTTACGTAGAAATCCAGAATTTCAGTTGATCCTAAATGGAAACACGAAAGTATTGTTGAACTTTGCAATCATGTATTGTTAAATGGAAAAAAATGTGCAGTGAGTTCAAAATGAATGATGACAACAAAATCAAGTGGGGACACTTAAAGAAAAAATATCCCTTACCTTAACTTTGATACAGCATTTCTCGTTCTTACGTAAAATTCAAGAATTTCAGTTGATCCTAAATGGAAACACGAAAGTATCGTTGACCTTTGCAATCATGTATTGTTAAATGGAAAAAATGTGCAGTGAGTATAAAATGACTGATGACAACAAAATCAGATGTTGAAACTCAAAGAATAAATATCACTTACCTTTTTTTGATACAAAATTCCTCGTTCTTGCGGACAATTCCAGAATTTGTGTTGATCCTAAATGAAAACACGAAATAAATATTGAACATGGCAATCGTATATTGTTAATCACGATGACAAACGTATTCGTCATGGGACTGTTGTTCCAATATTCTGATGAGTGCTTGAAATATTAAACTCTAATATCTAGAAAAACTTGACCGTTTTTACTTTCTCTTTTAATGATCAGAAAATTCGCAATGAAAACACTTTTGAAACGCCTTGTATATACGACATCTGTGCGTAATTGAATAAACAAGCTCTGATTGTCAATGTGTCGGTTTACACTATCAAAGAAATCTTCCTTGGTTTGTTGAATTTTTACAAATATCAATATTAACGGATTGAGGTATTTGTATTAAATTGTGTTTGATTTTAAAATCACTGTGTATATGGAATTTACGAACTTTTCCCAGGCTATCAAAAGCATTAATTTCCGTCTATGACTAACCGCAATCGTGTAGAAAGAGCATAAACATTAGCACATTATCATCATGACATCTATCATTTACATAAAAAAGCTTCTAAGAAATCTCAAATTACAGGAGGAGAATTATATAGAGACAGTTTCAAAAACCTTTTTTTCAACATTTAATACAATGTTCATAAGAACTCAAAACTTTTGCGTTTAACAACTTTAACTTTGAAAGAGGAGAATTACGTAGAGATAATTCTTGCATACAATTTTGAGTTTCATTAAAAACCTTATTTTGACATTTATATAACATTCATAGAACTAAAATCCTTTTGCATTTAACTCTTAAACTTTGAAAGAGGAGAGAGATCATAAACAGATATTTCTCATACAATTCTTGACTTTAAAAAAATCTTGTTTCACATTCTACAATCATGGTAAAAAGTGTTTTGGACAAAACAAAGTTTAGACAGTTTCCGTTTCCCCTGTTCAATGTTGAAGCACGACGAATGAGCCTACCACGCCTAAATCAACATTGGACAGGAAAGGAGGGCAAATATCTCAATTTTACCCGCTTTGTCCAGTAATCTCTTACCATGAGTGCATACTACAACTTTCATTAGAACTTGAATTTTTCTTGCATTATCCTTTAACTTTGCAAGAGAAAAATTATATAGAGATAGTTCTCATACAATTCTTGAGTTTCAAAAAACGTTGTATGGACAAACACGATTTTGTTGTTAAATTGGCGAAAAGCCAGAATTTTGTTATCCTTTCATTACCTGTCACCCGGATAGTAATTAAGTACAAATATATAAAGACCTATATCTCAACAACTAAGTCTTTTTAGACCTTGGAGACAGTTTTTCTGGAATTACGTTTAATTTCAAGTAAAAATGGCTTATTTTCAAAGCGCTTTACCCTTTCCGATGTCTTGGAGAGCGAGACAACGACCGAACTTTTATAAATCTTTTTTTTTTATGATAAGGATAAATACACGAAAAAAACTATTAACACTGACACATATAAAAGAATTTCTGCTCTCGCAAGGCACATTGTGATATCACCAAGAACAGAAATTCAAAATGAAAATAAATTAATTAAAATTATAAAGAAAAAAAAAATGTATATGAGTAATAATAAGTTGGAGTCTTTTTATAACAGTGGTCTGCTAAATCGATTTGAATCACAAATAAACTTGATGACAATGTTAAGAATCTCATGGTTAGTGTCTGATGTGAAGGGCGAATTACCATATAGAAGGAGTCTGGACATGGAAAATGGAATCAAACTTATGTGAATGTTTCGAAGGCTGTAAAACAAAATACGCCTCTCTTTTGAGTAGGTAGAGAATTGCAATAACAAAATGTTCAGTCGTTCCAACAGAGTTGTACGGCAATTACAAAAGGGATCGACACTATCAAAAAATCAGTTCCTAAATTTGTGTTCACTGAACCCAACCCTTAATGGTTAGTGACCTTAAAAGTTGATGCAGCTTTTGGCTTTAAAAATTCAAGAATTTCACTTTTAATACTAGAAATCGGTGGAAGATCTCTTATACGACAGTCCAGTTTATTCCATTCAGAGATACAAAATGAAAAGAAAGAGGACCTAAAACAGTCCTAGCTTGCAAAGTATAAATAGATCTAAGATTCACTGTAGCCACATTCTGAGGTGGTAGGTAACCGGATAGATATTGAGGAGCAAAACCTTTTATGATTTTGTAGAAGAAAATCAGTCTTCTATTAAAATGTCTATCGGACAAACTTTCAAGACCAAGCTCAGAATATAGTTTTTCTCTAGAGGTTCCCCAAATGCAGCCTGTAATTGCTAAACAGGCATTGTATTGAATAAATTCATGTTTCTTAGTAAAGGTGGAATTTCCTGGAAAGTCGTATATGATGTCTCCATAATCTAAGTGGGATTTAACATGAACTTTATAAATTGTCAAGAGTGAGTTCCTGGGCAGAAATTTACGCAACTTGTTAATGAGACCGACACCCTTGTTAGCTTTCAGATCTTCTCATTGAGGTGATGATCAAAGGCTAACTTAGAATCCAAAACAAGACTAAGATGTTGATGGGGGTCATGAACTGAAACCACACCGTTATTGAAGATAAAGATAAGGGGTATTGGCGGATCCAACTTTCTAGAAAAATATACCTCTACTGCCTGTTAAGTCGGGTCTGGATTGTAAGACATCTTCCACTGATAATCCCACTCACTTATCCATATGAGCTCACTGTTTAAATCGATGGAGCTCTGCGCTTGAACCCGTATGAAAAAAAACAGGGATGTATCATCAGCAAAAACCTTAACTGTAGATAAAAGACCATCAGGAAGATCATTTATGAATACCAAAAAAAGTTTGAATCTTTGTATTTGAATTAAAGCATTATGTTTTAGAACTTTGAAAATGCTAGGGAAAATATATACTGGTAGACGGAAAATCCGTCTTGTAAAAAGTTCAGAGTCTATAACTACACTCTCTTCTTATAAGAACCAGATATTTTTTTTCAGCCTTAATTTTCTAGTCTTAGAAATTGTCGGGTATGTGCCGCCCGAGGCTCGAAAACCGACCCTTAGAGGGGCTATATTATTAGACGGTTTTTGCGCCCTTAGTGGGGCTAGGAATCAGAGCTTCAATGTTCTTATAAAGTTTGTTCTTACAAAAACAGCGCGTACTGAGAATATTTCTAACGGAACTGCTTAGAGAACTTTTCGTTTTTGTATAAACACAAACAAATCAGCGTTTTAGTTTACCTGTAAAAACCTGCACACTGAATTTTCCGTAGCAAAGTTTGTTGAATATGTTTGAAAGAACAAGATATTAGAAAGTATTTGCCTCAATTTGTTTTTAAAGAAAACTTTAGTGTGCGGGAATGGAAAAATTAATTGATCCCACAAGTCTTAATCAATGTGTCAATATTTTCTACATGTCAACATTTTTCCATAATCCTTCTACTGCATTTTATTTATTGATTTCTATGCTTACGCAAATTGCATTCTTGTCATCTTTGGCTCTTGCTTACTTTCGAAACGAAAAGCAAAACAAATTCGATAAACTCAAAAACTGTGATAATGGTGCCATACTGCTATTCAATCCCTTATAAATAACGTTCTTTTATGATACAAAAGAAGAAAAAAAAGTGACGCGGTTAGTAAAACGCTGCTTTTAATGCAAAAATAAACAGTTTATGTGGTTTTGAAAAAAAGCCTTAATGTGGTTGAGTGGAAAAACATCAACATAAACAAGGAGGCACAAAGTCAATCTCCATCTTCAACTGGATGTCTGTCCAAATATCATTAGAGATAAAAACAACCAGAGGAAATGCAAAAGTAACTGAAGTGATATGTTATGTTTATTTTTCCTTTTACAGAAGTAGTAAATTTTTATCCACCATTCTGCCCACCTCAATTATAGATGTGCGAAAAGCTTTTTTAATCGTTTTTTTTTGGTTAGTACACAAATCGTTAAATTTAACATACAGTGTGTATCATAATTTTGGAAACGCAAAATACAAACTCCGATTTTCAATTAATATTGGCTATTTCTACAAAATTTATATCAGTAGAAAGCTCTTTCATGAAAATTGAAAAACTAGAGCAGTAGTTATAATCGTAAAATGTTCTCCAATATTCTTGTAAAAATTATAAGGGTCGACGAAGAAGACACGCAAAAGTAGAGATTTTTTAAAACATAAAAATCATTGCTTCTGTTAAAACTTCATGATCAGTTTACTCTGTCACAAAAAACTCATTAACAAATTACTATCACTCTACGCTGCCCAGAAGAGTCACAACGAATTGTGAAGATCTGACACATTGAAACAATACAGCAATGCAATGGTAAAAAAGTCATTAAAAGTTTTTTTTCAGATTAACCATTAAAAATTTGATAACATATTTGAAGAACCATTTTAATTGCCCAAAAATGGTGATTAGTGAGTACCAGATTCTGTCAATCAATTTACCTATAAGGAAATTATCTTTAAACAATCCATGTTAATTTTCACTAAGGGAATCTTGAATGGATTCCTTACGTTAAAGTTATCCTAAAGTCTAGGTAACCTGATAATCTGATGTCTTGCCTTAATTATATAACTATAAATATTGACATAGAGAAAATTTGGCGAAATTGTCAAATTTGGTCTGAAATACCCAAATTCATAAGTCCATGCCAACATTTTATTTTCTTTGCCAATCACTAAATTAAATCAATGCTAAAGTTATTTTTTCCCTTCCGCCACCAAAAATCAAATCCATCCAGTAGATTCAACTTTCTCTCACGACACACAAAAAACAATAAGGGATTTTAGGCAATCTTTCCAATAAAATAAACAAGAATAGCTTGCAAATGATTATTATATAAAATTAATCTATTCAAAAGTCAAACACTCTGTTCTTATTCTTCTGTTAGCGCCAAATTCAATCCATGCCAAATTTTAAAGATTTCATCCATTACCAAATTAAACCCACACCAAGTTTAAAGTTTTCGTCCGTGACCAAATTAGAACCATGTTCATTTTAAAGAATCTTGCCCATCGCTAAATCCACGCAAAAAAATCATTTTGGTTCATTGAATTGAATTATTAGTATTTCCAACCTACACGATAAAACTCTAAAGGTCACGGAAAAAAGTAACTTCTGAGAACTATTGCTGTGTCTATTTTACGATCCAAAAAGTATTGGGTGTGCCGAACTGCTATCAATCAAAGTTTATGCTTACACAGCCCTCCATGAACTTCAAAACAAAAATAAATGGCAGCTGTTATACTATGTTATATTCCTCAGATTTTTTTTCTTTAGGCATCGACAAGCCTAGAAGATAACCATTCTGAATATATCAGGTTACGTCAGGCTCGACATAGTTACTGTTAGTCAACGGATTTCCTTGTCTAATCGCGCACTCGATATGATAAATGTCAGCCTATGGACCGTCCTGGGAACAAGCAATCAGCTGTCAAATTGGTCTGGGATAGCTGAGATGGTCCACAAAAATATCAATCTTTATCAATGTAAGACCCCGTTAAAAGATAAATTTCTGCTTAAGTAAAAAAATATAACTTGCACTGACGAGTGTGGATACGTTCGGTGTGTATAGGCAAACTATGTTAATATGTCATATGAAAAATGCTACTTCATCTATGGGAATGTCAATATTGCACCATAATGTGGTCCAGGATATATACATATTTCAGCACGCGTAGATACAGGGGTGTAGCAAAATTTCATTAGAGCGATGGGTCGTTAAAAAATAATTATCTCTTACATATTGACAATACAAAATGACATTTTTTACAACTGGTCACTCTCCTCCTGAATATTTGCTATACCTCTATATCCGCGCCTGTCCAGATCCATCCATCCATGTTATCCACTTGTATTGCTATCATGTAAGAAATCCATAAAGACAGGATTTGTTATTATCATAGTAAAACCAAGTAGAAGGTCCAAAACAACAAGCAAAATAATACTCAAACAACGTAAAGTTGTCACAAACAGATATAAACGTACAAAATTCGTGTGATCTCTTTGTTGCCGAATGTGGGTTTTTACTGTCCAAGAAATATATTGTATAGTCATAGCATAGACTCCGCTCAATTGTGAGGATCTAAATCAACTGAGGAAAAACATAGAATTGTTCAGCGAAGATGTAAACTGCTGGCAAACAGTTTTGTTGGGAAATGTAATGCTGGGAAAACTAGATACAAATATAGACATGATCACAGTGACAAACATAGTAGGAGAAAGAGAATTAAGATTTGAAAAATAAGTAGAATGTTATAGAGTTTTACTAAATCAGAAAGTTTTAGGATTTTCAGCTCAGAAAAAAATTAGAGAAGGAGGAGAAGAGAATGAAAGAAGTTTTACAGGTCGCTTTTGAAGTTGTAGGTACAGTTAAGATTATGGTCCCAAGCTTGAAAAGCATAGGTAAGATAAGAGGAGAAAAGGGGGAATAAATAGACAGGAGAGAGTAGATTTAGGAACTATAAAAAGAAGACTGGAAACAATTCCATTTTCTCTGCAAAATTTAGAATATAGCAACTTATTGTGCATTTGCCATGAAAGAAAAGAGTCGAGATGAAGACCTATATATTTTACAAAATGACTGAAGGGAAGAAGTCTACCATTCATTTTTAGCCTAGCATCATATATATATATAGTTGATTATCTTATGAGAGAATAACCTCAGTTTTCCCTTCATTTAATGAGATTGAGATGGCACAGAGCAATTTAAATAGGGGTTTTATGTTAATAACTCTTTCAATACGCTTAAGAGAAAAATCAGAGTAAAAGATATTGGTGTCATCTGTGAAAAGGGATGTTTTGTTGAAAAGGTCGTTGATATAAATTAGAAATAGTAGTGGTCTAAGGACTGAACCTTGTAGTACACCAAATAAAATTTTGAAAATCTCTAACCTGCTACCACCACAGTAGTCTCCAGAAATTTTTGTATGATTTAAGGCATTAATGGTTTTAAAGATTGCAAAATTTGGCACTTGTTGGAAAAAGAAAGAATTAGGATAATTAAGTATTGTAACATAATGTTCTTTTACCTTACTCGCTACTGAACTAAAGAAATCATTAAAAATTGTAGCGACTACAACAGGATCAGAAATAAGGGTGTTATTAGTAGAGAGTGTCATGTTTGGGTGACTATTATAATTGGCTTTACTTAATAGTTCATTGATACCTGCCCAGGTTTTTCTACTATTATACTATTAAAATTAGAATCAAAATAATTTTTATGTTGAATGTCTTTACTCAATCTGATTAAAATATATTTCTACATGATTTATATTTATTATTGAGCTCAGATTTAAGAGTTTCACTACGAAGTCGTACAATCTTATTCAAAAGTTTATCTCTCACTCAAATGGATTTTTGAATGCCTTTTATCATATGGTTGGACAAATCTCTATGGGTCAGATCTACTTGTTCGGATATAAGATTAAAAAAATTATTATAGGAAAAATCAACATTACTTTTCCAACTTAAGACATGTAGCCCAATCAATAGCATGAAAAAGTAGAATAAATTTGTCTTGATTTTTTAAGTTAACCAGGAGTAAATGTTTTTTCTTCGTAATGAGGTAGGAAAGAGACAAAAATCTTGGTATATGGTCAGAGATACCTGTTAAAGAGTTTCCTGATTACATTTTTAGCTTGTTAGAGATACAAAATTGTTATCTATCAATGTTTGTGAGGTTTCGCTAACCCCTGTTGGAAGTGTTTTATGGGGCATCATTAGATAGCTAGATAGTGGTTATGAACTTGAAAATGAGGGGTTAATATCAGCATGAATGAAATTTACATTGAAATCCCCAAGGAAAATAACTAGCTTACCTTCTTTGCTGATTTATCAAGTAATTTTGGCTGAAATCTGATATACCATGGGATGCTTACAATTTGAACCAACGATGGTATTAAAGACTGATTTTGAATGGAAACTTGAACAAATGTAGACTCAAGAAATTTAGGGGAACACATAATGTTATATAAGTATTTTCTATGAAATGAGTTCATTTGAGAGGAAATAAAGAGAAGAATTCCACCTGCAGAATACAAACAACCGTGGTTCAAATCTTATGTTGAGACGTTCTGATATTGGTATTTGTCAATTTACTTAGGATTAGAAACAATTTTGTGACTAGGTATCAGATTGCCAAGTATGTAGTTTTTACCGAATGTTCGCCTCGG
>JAUBWS010097297.1:0-12026 GCA_032270445.1 Darlingtonia californica | reverse complement strand
CCCCCCCCCCCCCCCCCCCCCCCCCCTATTATTAATTTCAAAGACTTTTGCAATTCAAATTTGAAACCAACTGAGAGAGTACGTTTAGTTTTCCGACTGCCATAGCAGTGGGTTTGGTACAGGCTGTTTCTACAAATTGATAGATGAGAAACATCTAATAATGTAAATTAATATTGTAAATGTCATGACACATTATGAAAAGCACCGCATTTAAAAACATACAATAAACTAACAGTTTTAGAAATTTTTACGAGAGGCTACATTTTTTGGGACACCCGTTGACGTAAGAGGCCCTTTACTTGAGAATTTCATTCATTTAGGGCCAAACCACTCAAAACTACCCGAAATGAACATATTTCGATCAAAAAGACAGAAAAGAAATCTCATTTTGGTGTCAAGGAAACACCTTAGTGGTAACAGTGGTTACAAATAATGGCATTATTAAAAAAAAATTATTTCGCCTGGAATAAAATTCTCATATAAAAGACCTCTAAGACTTTGTGGCAATGGAAATAAGGGAAGATTTTGATGCACCTTAAATGTCATTAGAAAGCCTTCTTTACTTTCTACCTTGGCATTAAAATCATATCAAATTCTAATTAATTTCAAACGCTACAATGAATAATTTTTTCCGTGGAAACACACTCTATTAAAAACATAATTACATGATGTACTATTGTAACTAGAGGCATACAGTTGCATAATGCCATTTTCTCTTTATAATACCTATAACATTGCTTTTCACCATGCTGTTTTTCTCATTGAGTTGTATGCAAGAAAGGTGAAAGATTTGCATGGATAACCAGACTAGCTTTTAAATAATAGAAAAAGGAATATTCTCGTCACATTCTAAAAAATTTTGACCGTCTAGCTTTCTGTATACAAAATTATGTGAACTTACCGAATTTTATTGTTGACTTTCTGAAAAAAAGATGCAGATTCAACGAATGATACCAAGAGATATCAATTCTCTCAATCGATGAAGACTAACTAAATGTTATACATAATGAAATGTACAAAACAAATTTGTATACTCTTTATGTGTTACTTTCTCTTTACCAATCTATGAAATACGCGATAAAGGTATATCAAAACACCCTCCTTTCATACACAGTGAGTCACATGATTTGTCTATAATCAAAATACAACAATGTGGCAAAGAAAGAAAGGGTCGGTTTACACTAACCAAAAAAAACTGACTTGTTATCTTGAATGTTTAAACGTTTAATGTTTGTTTAAGCAAGCAAAATATTGTCTCGATTTGTCGTTTTTTCAAAACACTTGTAACAAGCGTTTCTATAGCGAATACTTGAATAATGTGGAATAGGACCTTTCTCATACCATGATCTCATATGACTTAGAAGTTAGCCTCAAATTACAGGATAAATTAATTCATCCTCTTTCTACATCAATTACCTTAGTAATGATTTGCATAAACAGTTAAAAGATAACGTCGCACTTCAGGAACTAACTCAGATAAAACAAGAACCAACGAGAACATTAAAGGATTCACAAATCCTTATCGATGTAATCTTAACGAAATGTCCTGGCAACTTTTGTTCTGCTGACGTCATCTTATCCTCCCTAAGTGAGCCACAAAAATCAACGCTGAACTTTCTAACACTAATTGGGAATTGGTATTCAATGCAAAGATGCTAACGGTGCATGGAAAGCATTCCAATATATGCCACTGAACACAATAGATAATCACGCACCAACCATAACCAAACGTGTGAAGGGAAAACGATGATCTCTCTGGCTTAATCGTGAATTAAAAAAAACAAATGAACTTTCGAGACTCTCTTAGACAAAAAATCCAAAGATCGAGATCTCAGTCAAATGAAAAAGCTTTCAAAAAGGCAAAGGCAAAAAGTAAGTACTAAAAAAATATATTAAAAGGCTCTGCTAAAAACTCACAGAAATTCCCTTCTAAAGAGAAAGTATCATCTGCAAATTCGTACATAAATGAAGGTGTTCAATATTCTAGCCATGTGACTATTGCTACGAAATTCTCAACCAATGGAACACCTAGAGAGTCAAAAACTGCTGTCCAAAGACACGTTTGGTTTTTGTTCAAAACAAAACACTGAGTCAGCTACAACCTTCTTTGTTGATTCAATAAGGAAAAACATCGACGCTGGTGAAATGACAGGTGCCATCTTTATCGACTTATGCAAGGCATTTGACACCTGAAGTCACAGTCAGATGGTCTCAAATCTATCTAACTATGGGATACATGACACAAAACGCGAATTGTTCATCAACTACCTTTTCAATAGAAAATAGTACGTGAACTTTTAAAATGCCACATCAAAGAAAGAAAAGAAATGTGGTGTGTCACAGGGCTCGATTCTGGGACTACTTCTGTTCCTGCTAAGTTTTGACGACGTTGGGAGTTTTCCACAAGACTGTGAAATAATAATGTATGCAGTTGATACCCTAATTTTCACATCTGCTGATGCCCTCAAAGAAGTGAAACAAAAGCTCTCCCAAGATTTTGCCTGTGTCTCAAATTGTCTTGAACTGAACGAGTTAATCACCAATATGAAACCAGGAAAAACGGGATGCCTGTTATTTGGAAGTTTGCCAAAGACCAAAAATAAGGAGCTATCTATCTACTATCGTGAAAAGACCATATCAAAAACATCAAACCATAAGTATCTTGGCGTCACTTTAGACCAATCGCTAACAATAGCTCAGTAGACGATGTCAACTCTGAAAAAAGACACTGGAAGACTCAACATGTTACGAAGACTGCGAACACAACTTACCATCAAAGCAGCAAGTACGATTTATCAGTCAATGCTAATACCACTATTCACAAACTCAACTTACAACCAAAGGGTGATTTTTCTAGAAAATCGTGCTCCTAAAGTCACATTTGGAAACGATCGAGCAATCAACCCCTCTCCCTTCTTTACATTTTGTGTGTATGTTAACAAATGTATCAAATGGAGCATGCAGACACTTTGATAATTATTTTCCAAAATAAAACTGAAGAAAAGTTTGTTTTATTTTGGTGCTAAATGTTTTACTAAATGTTTTAAGGAACACAAACGAATTTTAAGTTATTTTGAAAACTAATCTTAAACTTTTTCTAATATTTTCATACATTTTATAATATACTAATAATAATTTTACTACCCCTCCCCGCCCCAGCCCTACAACCAAGAACATAACAATTTACTAAGCATCTACTCTGATTGTTATGGCTATGGCTGTTCTTCTACAGGGCCCAATGGTAAACAGAATTTGTATTTATTTGTATATAGAATTTTTTGAATTGGCTTTTTATCCTATTTAAGTATTCGTAAATAATAATAATAATAATAATAATACTACGTGAGTCACAAACAAGTTAAAATTTTTGAGCAAATATTGCAAGGCAATCAGAAAGAATTTTTATTTTAATATTTTTTTAATCGTGTAGAGAAAAGGCTAACTTAAATTTTGGTATATAAAACGTTGATTTACGTCTAGTAGATCAAAAGTTATGGCCATAATTTTTAAAAGCAATTTTTCAAAAATACGAAAAAAGCAGTAAAAAATGGCGATCAAATTTTATTGCATGACAGTAAATGAAAAGAAGTTTTTCAATTCATCAACTAGCAATTTTTTTATTGAAATAACGTAAGAAAAAAATTAATTCCTCATTAGAAAAGGTATCTCCATTCGCCTTGATGCATTTATTGATCCGTTTTTCGATTTTTTTGATTGTTAAGAGGAACGTATCACTGTCAGTTTGATCGCCATTTTTTACTGCTTTTTTTGCATTTTTCAAAAATTACTTTTCCTTTTATATGGCCATATTTGATACCATAAATCAATATTCAATTTAAATTAGCCTTTTCTCTACACGATTAAAAAAGATTTAAATAAAAATTCTTTCTGAATGCCTTGCAATATTTGCTCAAATATTTTAACTTTTTTCTGACTCACCCGGTAATAATAATAATAGAGAGGTATTTCTCATCATAGTTTACGTTGTTTTAACAATGTTCTTTTGACCTCCGTATAACATTTAAAAAACTTCATTGTAATTTCTTAAGAATTTCCAATTCGTAAAAAAACTAAACTGAACTGTTCATTCATTCATGCATGCATTCATTCATTTGTGCTAATTTTTCACATAAAGGAAGGAAACTGGCTTTAAGCCGCAAATTAAAAACAAAGAAGAAAAACCTTGTTGACATTTCCATTCATGTAATACCTAGTCTGATCGCAATCCTCGCCACCCTTCTACAATCAATACCATCTTAAAGACAGTTTTACTGTCTTCAGAGACAATCGCAAGTAAGAAAAGCAGAAATTATGTCAAATGCAACCATCGTTTTATAAACATTTGATAGCCCATTTTTCATCAAATTTTACAAAATCGAACGCTTTTTCAAATGACAATATCTTAAATAATAAAAACTCATTGAAATTTAAAAATTAATACAAAAAATTTAAGTTATGACTTTTGGAACTTATGGACAGTATGGCAAATTTACTTTCAAAGATGTTTTTTTTTTTACTCTTGTTTGTTGGTTTCATTTTACAAGACTTGTTCCTTTCTCAATTATGATGGAAAAAGGGAGAAATATATATATTTTTTTACCAGCACTTAGATATTGTATTGGAGGAAGTGGAAAGTATTAAGTAATCACCCACTAGCGTATTGCTTAACGCTTTATTCAAGCAGACATGGTGTTAACTGTCCAAGGAACACCGCAACATGGACCAGGATTGCGTACCCGGGTCCAATATTATTATCTATTATTTTGTTTTTAAAGGGTCCAGACATGATAATTACTGTTTTGAAGCAACGCGCAAGTTCAGCTTAGACAATGTTGCTAATTAAATAAACTATGATGCAATTTTATGTGATGATTTTGCTGTTCAACGTTATGCGGTATCATTTCATTGCTACGTTTATCCAAGAAGGCTGGCTTTAAAAAAATTTCAAAAGCTGATGATGAAAATTTCAATTAGTTTGATTTTCTTGTTGTTCTTCTTCCTGATCAATCCTCAATTTTCTGAATCGAAACCAATTAAAGAAAATGATTCCAAGGATGCAGGTTTGTGAGATCATACGTTAGTGGAGCCGTGGCTAAGTGGTTTGAGGTCGCTGAACTTTTTAACCAAAATAATATCCCGAGTTTGAATTTCTAGCCATAGTGATTTTTGCCAACTTTTGCTAATTCTAAAAGTAGCATATACCAGACCACCATTCCCGGAAAAAAATTTTCCGGTGTACTTTTTTTGTTTCTATCGTGTTCTATGGCTTGTAGGAGGCCATACTAGCGAGGTTAATCAAACCAAGATCTACGACGTACCGGCAGCTTAACTTAGACACTGATCGATTGTGCTGCTGAAAGTTGCTTGACATGTTTTTTTCCAGAACGGCTGTGCAACGTCATACGTTGTATATTTTGATTTGCTTAACCTCGCTACTGGAGTTGCCCTGAGGTGTTTCCAAAAGAGAAGACCTTATTAAAAAACTTCATGAAGAACTGAAGATAAGTAAAAACATAAGTCAATCTCAATCCCCTTTTAATTGAAAACTTGAACGGCAACCAGCAAATCATAACCAGTGAAATGGATGTTATATTCTGTAGAAAAGTTTTGCCTCGAGGCTAAAACTCAAAATAATGGGAGTATATATCGAAATATTTTGACATTTGCGCTGATATTTGGATCTGCTCCATTAAATATTTGGATCTGTTCAATTTAATATTTCGAAAACCTATTGGAGGTATTCTTAAACTCTTTTTAAACATTCTGATGGCCAGATAATATTGTCCAAAAAACAGCATTTTTATGTAAATTAACTACCAAGCATGAAATTTGGCACAGTGACAGTTTAGAAGAAAAAACGATTCACGACAGTTTTCAAAACATGTCATTTATAGACCACACCAATGAGCCTAGGAAACCATTTCCCAAGAAAAGTGTGTCGTATGTCAACAGAAGCCGTTTTAAACAACGATGATAAACGACTTGGAAACCTATGTGCTCGTGCAAAATATGTACTCCTTAGTTTGAGCTACTATTTTAGCTTAGGTTATGTAAAATTCAGTGTTATTTGAAAATTTATAATTTTAAAGTTGGATTTTATTAGTTTTTATATTTCATTTTAGGAAAACTATGTAAATGTTACTTCCAACTATAAATAAATCAACAAACAAACAAACAAACAAACTTAACCTTAGAATGAACAGTTAACGAGTTACTTCAATTTCATGTACTTTAAAAACCAGGAAGGTGGCTAAAGAAGGCAAGCGGGTACCCAGAGGGAAGGCAAAATTACAAGAGGAGAGCTTAAAATAATTTAATTGTCATTATCTATTACTTGATGACAAAGGATAATGACTTTTCAAAATCATTCAAAGTCATTCAAAGTATCCAAAGAAAATAAACTCTTTTTTGTAACAACATACTTCGTCATAAGAACATTGAAGCTCAAATTCCTTCAAAAAATAAGAATGGATGGCTTACAGTGTGTCTCGAAATACAGTTTCCCCGAGTTTTAAGCAGATATATCTTCCCAACTATATTATGGTTTTTATGCCGTTTTTATTCCATTAAATGGATCTTTTTCAAAACTTTTCAAAAATATAAAACTCAATCTATAAATTTGAATATATAAGGAGAATACAACGTGCATCAAAAAAGTGTTCTCAAACAATTCTTTGTATGTATGACAGTGAAAATATTAAATTTTATATCAGCAAAAAGCAGCTTTAATGCCTAAAAATATTGGCGTTTATCTTAGAGAGTCACAAGAACCTCAGGAATTTTGTCATGAAAGTTTCAAAAATCAGTTAATACTATTTTCAACGACTAGTTTTTTTTTTGTCTTCGACGTAAAGTTCTTATGAGTACGAGAAAGTACGCATTATTCAATTTTTCTATAGAAACGCTTGTTACAAGTGTTTGGAAGAACGACAAATCGAGACAATGTTTTGCTCGCTTAAACAAACACTTGTAACAAGCGTTTCTATAGGAAACTCGATAATCCGGCATAGGACCTTTCTCTATGTGTTATTGATATAAGTTAATGCGACCTTTGCTCGTTTTATTCTCTTAGAAAAATTATGTTTATCGTCAAAAGTTGTTACAAAAGTAAATGGGTAATAACATTTGAGTTGATTGTTTTATTGAAATACGAAATTAGAAATAAATTTGCTAAGGTCTTTTTGTTATAACTCTCCTAACTATATAACTATAAATATTGAATTTTGGAAAGGGCATAAAAATAGCTTATTCTACTGATGTAAAATTTGCAACCTTATATTTTATTTTTGGATAAACAAAAACAAAAACTATTTTGATCACAGTTTTTCTTAAACACACTGTATTACAGTCTTTTAATATGGTCATTAATCTGCAAATGATCAGTCAAACTTGCTTGGCCAATGAGCCTATTAGCGAGGTTGCGCAAAAAGATATCTAAGACGTACGACGTTGCACAGCCGTTCTGAAATTAGCATTTCAAGCAACTTTCAGCAGCACAATTGATCAGTGTCTAAATTCGGGTGCCGGTACGTCTTAGATATATCTTTGCGTAACCTCCCTATTGTGAAAATGTGCAAAGCAAAAACTTTTTTTTGGAAACATTTATGAATTGTTATTTTTGTGAAACAATGGTCACTGGGAACTGATTTCGGCTACTTTTCAAAAGCAACAAAATCGTTGCTTGTCGTCAAGAAGCAGCGTGAAAGCTAAAGGAAGTGTTCAAAAACAATAAAATAAACATCACGTCATAAGGAAAGTGTCACATAGAAGCAACGGTCGGTTCAGAAACATACAAGAAAGAATACACGAATGAAAAAATAAACATTCATCAAATTGATTACGTCTTTTATCAAAGATTTCCTGTGCTGATTTTCAAGCTGCCATTGCTTGTTTTCCACAAGCTTTTTTCTGACGAGAACGATACCAAACATCAAAAACGAACTTATGGATTTCGACTCTGTTATTACAAATCAATTCATCAAGCAATGACGGATGTCATCCTTTGCTCGCCCATCGAAAAAATCTATTTCCTGTAGTCCAAGCCTTTTCATACTTAGCTGGCGAAGCATTTGCAAATTCTTACCGAAAAGCTCTTCCGCCATCATTGCACGATAATGTGCTTTTTGAAAATGTTCCTTATAAATGTGATTATCTTAATAAAAATGCAATTGACAAGACATCACAATAACCGAAAGTCTTTTTGGAATTGCTTTAAAGCACAGTTCACACCGTAAGTTTTGAAAACTACCACACATATTCAATTTTTAAATTTGCTCTGACTTAAAATTTAAGTACTTGGTTATTTATCGCATCAAAAATTAAAAAATGGTAATTAATAGTAAAGTGCCTATAGATTAAAAGTTGAAGACATTTAAAATTCCTGGCTACTTTCTTTTGGGACACACTGCACAATGAATGCAAAGTAACGTAGTTGTCAAACTGAATGTAATAAAGATTCGAATACAAAATGTTATGCACTATAAATCAGTTCAATGATATAATGGTATCCCAATGCCCTCTGACATCATTCTCATAACAAAATTAACGGTAGGGCTATCTCTCGACAATAGCAGCAATTCCTGGTAGGAAAATACTGATAATGAAAAAATATTGGGATTTTCAATGTTTTTTAGAATATTTGAATAAGAACATTAGATTGCAATTAAATTGAACAATGCAATAAGAACATTTAAGTTGAACAAAAACGGTCTGATGTTTATCAAAAACGAGTGTATCAGTGCCAAAAATCAGTGTTAAGACACTAAAATTGACCAAATTGACCCTCAAAAGTATTCTTAAATGATTCTTAATTTACCCTACATAAATCAGCCTCAACAATAAATATGGTGTTTTCAATCACAATTGATGACAAAATTTTCCAAAAAGGCTAATTTTTTACTGTGAACATCGTGATTCTTAGGAAAAGTATTCTTATAAAAAAAGTGTTGACAAGGTATCAAAATGAATATACGGTAATTTTGCACGCTGTTACTTGAAAAATGATTTTTCCCTGCTGTTTATTTCTACCGGATATAACCTCTCATAAAAATGTCATTAAGAAACTGTAAAGAAAACATCTGCGGTACTTTTGAAGAATTCTCTTGATATTTTTAGCAAAAGGCTGCATATTTTTTGGGACATCCGGTATATGTCGACCCCTTAAAACAACAGCTTTCCTAAAAGTCAAGTTTACTTTTTTCAACCCCAACATTTTTACCAATTTTCTTAAAATTAATCACATGGACAGGTTGGGCCAATGGGGATCCCCATAATCTAAATCTAATAGACAATTTATTTTGTTTTAGGAAATTTTCCAAGATGACAAGGGCAATGTTGACAAAGTAAAAACAAATAAAGATGTAAATAAAATTCCATTATTGTTTTATTCAGAGTTTGATTAAAGGGTCTGACAATGTCATTTAAGCAAATAAGGTGTATGATCGAATAAGCGCCCGGGGCACTTAAAACAACAGCTTTCCTAAAAGTCAAGTTTACTTTTTTCAACCCCAACATTTTTACCAATTTTCTTAAAATTAATCACATGGACAGGTTGGGCCAATGGGGATCCCCATAATCTAAATCTAATAGACAATTTATTTTGTTTTAGGAAATTTTCCAAGATGACAAGGGCAATGTTGACAAAGTAAAAACAAATAAAGATGTAAATAAAATTCCATTATTGTTTTATTCAGAGTTTGATTAAAGGGTCTGACAATGTCATTTAAGCAAATAAGGTGTATGATCGAATAAGCGCCCGGGGCACTTATTTAAAAAAATCAATTTTCAAGGAGGCGCGGTTATTTGAGTAGGAAAGCTTATTAAAAAAGATGAATTTGAAAAAAAAAAAATTACTGACCGTGAATAAACCCCCAGAATATTATACGCGAACTATTCATGAAAGATACACACTTTTCTCTTCTGGACGTTAAGATTCCCAATTGTGTTGCAAGTTTGTATACTGTGATAGTGTGTAGTTTTGCAAGCGTTTGAGCACGAAGAACACGAATTTTTTTAATTAAAAAAAAATTGATATGCCTTCCTGTGCTGCAGTTAGTTGCATAATTCACAGCATCCGATGTAAGGAGAAGAATTTAACTCTTTTTACATTCCCAAAAGATGAAGAAAGACAGAAGGAATGGATCAGGAGGGTAAAAGTGAAAAGGATGGAATCCCGCCTGCTGTTGTGAATGCGAAGAACATTTTTCGGCTGACCAGTTTGATCCGTCTGTTGACTAAGAATAAGATTGATTAAAGACCAGCAAGGTAGCATTTCTACAATCTTTATCGTTTCAGTACATGTAAAAAGCAAGTTAAAATATCCTGTCAATAGCAAGGGTTCTCTTTTCTCAACGGCCGCTAATTTGGCGAGGGCGCTATCAGAATTAGAAAAGAGTAGACTTTGTTTGGTACTAGTTTTTAATAAGCCACTGAATAAAATGATTATCAATGAAAACTCTGAGTTTTATTTCAGAAAAATAAAATCCTTTTATTGAATTCTTTAATGAGAGGGTTCTTGTTGCCTCGTCCTGACATATATGTTCTTATAACAGATATTGATCAGATCGGTCAATGGGAGCCTGCAATTATCAACCATTTGTACTGGTCTATCCAAACATGCAATGGCGATTCAGAGGATCTCATTGAACGTTTTACGTCATGCGTTCATCATCTTTGTAATCGTCATGAGTTTATTGGTAACGAGACCTACAAAAAGTGTAGACTAGTGAAATAGTCGTTATTTTTACAAAGAAAAGACAAATACGGAAAAATGGAATGTCACGGCAAAATAAAAAAATAACTTGAATAATAATTTATGCAATATTTATTACAGAAGTAGAAATAGAAAAAAAAAATGGCAGCAAAATAAAGGGTTTTTTGCAAATTTTCTGAACTGGTCTTAAAAATTCATGGTAAAATTGGACATGCTGTAACTCTGCCAAGAAAGACATTTCTTTCTAAGTTGACAGTCTACAATCCCACAACTGCTGGACAACATGTTTACCTAATGAATTTATGACTTATAAAGCAGTGAAGTCCAAAATTGTGTTTATATATTAAGTTGACTGACTATACATTTCTTTTCAGCAATTTGTATATCAGATAAATAAAGTTCTACTGAAAACCTATAATTGATAATATTTTTAGGCACTTAATTTCGAGAGCCATGCTTACACTATATTTTGTCACTAAAGAAAGCAAACACGATGGTCGTCCTCTGACAAACACTGTTTCTCTTTGTGTATCAATGTCTGCTATTTGTGTAAATACATGGTTTGACGTACACTTTTTATAAAAAGTAGGTACTCTTGATATTACTTCATGATTACAAAACTGTTTTGTTGTATAATGTGAACGTACTAAGAAATTCAGAGTACAGACATGGAAATTTAAGAATTTGAGTAGGTATGTCAACTACGCTCTACATATGTCAACCCCTGACATAAAAAGCTTTATCGTCTAGACTACATTGGTTCTTTTAGTAACTGTATTATATCAAACTAACTGACACATCTCACGATATACTCACATTAAAACCATGAATGTTGATGGTTGTCATCGCACTTCAAGCACCCAGTTGGCTGGGAAACTTCACGTTTCTTCCATCCATTAATCTGGGAATGGCAGTATTGAAAATCATTGAAATTGTCAATACCAAATAATAGATTACAAATGGCTTCTTTCTTATCCATTTTTATTTAGCTCACACACTTGTTGGGGAACACAATAAACATTATTGCTAATTCTTCTTAAACCTTTTTTGAAACAAAATCAGAAGCCTTTAGAACAGCTTCTATTACCACAAATAAATAAATACTCTAAAAATTTCTGAATTAGTTTCCCTGAAATAATTGTGTGACATTTAATCGCAATCTTTTGTGCCCTGACAGTCTGATGTCAAAATAATTCTCTCTCATCGGACTTCGGAGCAATACCCCCTGTCAAATGAACTCACCCTCCGCAAAAAGCCGGATTTCCATTCATTTGAGACACGCAGAAAACATCGTGCCGAGGTTACAGCTTTGCCT
>JAUBWS010097286.1:0-11045 GCA_032270445.1 Darlingtonia californica | reverse complement strand
AAAGGGGGCATGGTCATTTTTAACGCGATCATACTCCACCTACTTGCAAAATCATGAAAAAAACGTCTGTGGAGGAAGTCATTTCTATTTAAGCGACTTAATGCACTCCTCCATAACTTTATAATTAGAGCAGAAATATAACTTTGATCCATTTGATAGCTGATCGGTTGTTTCCAGGACGGTCCAAAGACATACATCTATTTTATCGAAATAGGGTCCTTATAAGGGACTCAGTCGGCTACCAGCCTTAACTAAGTCGCTGATGTTTAGATTGTTATTGGTTGAAAAAAAAAACAATCTGAGGAATATAATGGCTTTTTACTGTATGACCGTCTTTAAAACCGACTGGATCTAGTATAATAGTTGCCGTTTGTTTGTTGGCAAAAATATTGTGGGTTTAACAGTTTACCACGTCCCAAGTCAGTTTAGATCATCGTGAACGTGGCACATCTATTTTCCTTTCTCTAGAGTTAAGCATGAGGGTTCGAGATAAAACTTCTGATGACAGGTTAGCCGGGCACCGGATGTTATGCTTTGTAGTGAAAATTAACATGGATTGTTTTTAAGGATGATTTCTGCATTGGTAATTTTACTTGACAGTTTTGTTTTTGCAGACTCTGCTGATAAACTGAAGAGTGTAGTGGTGTGTTTATTTCTGAAATGTCTGGAAATCTTTCTTGTGTATTTCAACATATCGTACATTCACTCAACTTTTTACAGTGACACTACTTTGAAAATCCAAAAACAAACAAATATCTATACGCACATCAAGAATGTCAACGCACCAATGATTGCATACAGTGCTGAAACTTTTTTCCAAATTTTGACGTTAATTTAATGTTCGAAATTTTTACGGGATGAAATTTTCTTTCAATCCGCAAAATAAAATTCAGGTGAGAATTAAAATTTTTTCCCTTAATTCACGAAAGTAAATTCCAAATTCCAATTTAAAAAATCAAAATTGTTTTTCTCTGATTTGCGTGAATGTCTTTGTAAATCAATTCATTCGTTAATGAACAATTTTTTTATGGTCTGGCCAGTAAATACAAGCAAGTGCACTATTAATGTCCTAAGGAAATTTCGAATTACTCCATCCGTGATAAATCCCTGCAAAATGTCTTAAATTTCACGGTTTCTTCCCGAGAAGATTTTCGATTGAATTCGCAAAATGCAGTCACAGCAATATATATGTGTCCAAGTTTTAATGTAATTGTGCGCTACATCGTTAACACAGTTGCAATGAAGTAATAACATCTGAGCGATCTATAAAGCTAGATTATCCATTACAATTACCATTAACCAACTATCTGTGATAAGTTCACACTTCGATCACGTCCAAATAGAACAAACGAATATCAACTACTACCAAACTTTGCAAGGGACGGTGCAAGAGGTGTCCAATCGAGATCTTTCTATTACCGCTGCTTACGAAGTTAGAATGCGCTGCCTAGAGATGTCGTTGACTCTCCAACTGTCGGTATTTTCAAAAAACGACTCGATCGAGCATGGCTTAACCATCCATTACCAACATTTGTAATAAACGTTGTATAAAATTTTCGATTCACAGAGGTCTTATAGACTTACGAATTGTATTCAACTATAATAATAATATGTTTTAGGATAGGTCCTAGCGATGTGAAATAGCATACATCATTTGAGAGGAAGAGCAGCAAAAGGTCTACTGACTCATGTTCTAGGTTCTGGCTAGAATGTAAACGCTAAGGCCAGTTCCGTATGAATTGATGTATGTATAGTGAATTTTGTAATTTTGTAAATTGTGATAAATAAAAGAACGGTGTTTGAGCAGCGGTGATGGACTAATGGTAATAACTACGTCTCGGAAACACGGGGTAAAATGTTGCGGTAGGTTCGAGTCCCCGTCAGTCCAAAAAAATGAAAAAAGAAGAAGAAATATAAAAAAAATGAAAAAACTCGTCTTCTTGGCTTGCCAATTCCCCCGGAACTACTTTATTTAGCGTATACATTCTAGCCAGCACCCATCTTCTAGGGTGTTCAAATTTTTGTTACTGTACAAGATGAGTGAATGTTATATCAGAAATTTTTACACAGATTTGTCTGGTGTATCAGCAGCACCTTGGGTTTAGTTTTTCCCTTGATCTCTCTTCCTAGTTCTTCGCAGGATACTCACTATATTATCAAGTTCTTTTAGTTTTACAAATTTTAAGAAAATCCATGAAATTACTTGATGTTATGGGGATGATTTTCCATGTACATCGGGCCTTAGATTAACAGGTTTACATTTTATTTTAGAGTATTGTTCACATGTTATTACCACCCTTTACAAAATGGTCAAAATTCTTTTAAAAAATTAGAAAAAGAGTAGTACTCAGATTAATTTCGTCAGTTGCTCTTAGGTATTTTTTCATGTACATCGGGCGTTAGATTAACAGGTTTACATTTTAGTCTAGAGTATTGTTCACATTTATACTGTTATCAACCACCCTTTACAAAATGGTCAAATTCTTCTGAAAAATTAGAAAAAGAGTAGTACTCAGATTAATTTCGTCAGTTGGTCTTAGGTATTTTTTCTAATAATAACATTGTTAATTAACTAATTGTGCAAATGTTATTGGATAATATCTGCAATGTTGTATACTTTGGTTATAGTCAGGTATTTAGAAATAATTAAAATTGATTGATTTATTGGAAGACAAATTAAAACTTTTGTCGCTGTATTGTACCTTTCTTTCACTAAGGGGTACGTTACACGTGGCCGGCGTGAGTTCAAAATTTTTTTTAAGATTTCTCTCCGTAGTTGAAACTCGCCCCTGTCTCTTAAGAAAACCTTATATCTGTATACACGTATTTGCCGGGGTGAAACTCAACCCCGGGGCTTAAAACGCCACCTTTGAATAGTAGAAATTCTTAAAATCTTAACGATTTTCTTTGACATTAAAAAGTTTCAGACAGTTTTAAGGAGCCTTAGAAAAACTTTGTCAAAAGTACACCTAAAAGGCCCAATTTCGTGATTTTTTAACTCTTAGCGGGATTGGGAAGGTTACAAATTTATACCCAAAAGGACATCCCGTATCGCTCATATATGAATGATTATGACCAAAACAAACATACCCATTTTTCTCCACATAAAGGATTTTCACTGACCTAAAAATTTGTTCGAATTACATGATTTTACGAAGTAAAAGAAAAAGATATTATTGGACTTCTAAGTGATTTTACGAATCATAGAAATTTAAATGACATAGTTTCTGCTGTATTCATACATATTATTGAGAATATATTGAGAATTTTTTAGTTCTTAGTTCTTGTTTATCTTATTTATTTTAAACGTTTTAATCACCGTCCAGTAGTCACCATGAAAAATAACAAAAATAGTATATAAGTTCTTTAATATCATATATTATAATGTGACTGATGATGATAAAAACGTTTAAAAAATCTTTCTTTTCAAAATTATAAAAATATCTCGCTACCATTTTATTGTTTTTTATACCAAATTGACGGTGTCATTGAGAGGAGGTTTTGAGATATTTCAAGAAATATTTATGCTCTTCCCCCCGATTAAAAAAAGAAGACGAACATTTTATGAAAATATCACCGCAAAAATTTTTTCTGCTTTGAATTTTCACATCTTTGCTGAATTTTTGAGCGACAAAAAAAAGGTAATGAATAATATAAATTTAGCATTGAAATAAAGGACATAAATACATACTGTATTTTTCTTTACTTTATAGAGGATTTCCATTGGTCGTTTGACGAGGAGAACGATAGATACGGTGACTGTGCAGATTTCATCCTTCCCGCTCGGAAATGTGGAACTGGATGGGCTTACCTGACACCGAGCTTATGTTGGTATTTGAACGATACGGATACAATATACGATGCAAATCTATGTGGAGAGAAACCAGTTGTTGCACAAAGTTGTTTCAAAGCATGTCCAGGTTAGCTGGTATTTTCATCTAGATATTTTTCTGCGACACGCTTATTTATAAGAACAATACTTGCAAGAACATTTCATGTGTTCCTAACTTTTCTTGATTTGTCTTAGTTTTATCCTTTAACCCTTAAAGTGCCGGTATGTTAAAATATTGAGAAAAACCCATGCGGTGGAGTGTTTTCTTTTTAAACGGCACGCCATTCTGCGTGTCATTTAAAGAGAAAAACACTCCACCGCATAGGGTTTTTCCTGCAAAGACGGTCATCGGCACTTAAAGGATTAAGATATAACAACATTTTATATAAAAAAATTATTGTTATAACAGCATCCTCGTAGGGGCGGATAGAGACTACGTGAAAGTTTTGATTTCACACAATTGAGTAGTCTAAAATTACCAAAATCGGGAAAACTTTATAGACATTTCGGGAAGAATCGGGGAAATTTAATCAGAAAATAGGAAAAGTTCGGGATTTTCACATGGTGGTTTGAAGATTCTGTATCCGCCCCTGCTCAGCTGGAAAAATTAGTAAACACGCTATGTGCAGAATGGTTTTCTTTCTCCGTTTGATTAGAAAACACTCCTCCACATATATTTTTTCGTTGTTCTTATTAAAAAAAACTCGTACGATTTAAATTTTGTTATGGGAAATCTGGTGTTTGGTTTTTCTACAGTGTGCTTCAAAAAAGTGACATTGCAGTTTAATAATTGCAGTTTTTAAAGTCAGTTGACTCTCTCCAATTCGAATCTCTACTATTCGAATCTTTCTATAATTCGATATAGTCTCTTACAATTTGCTTTCTACTATTTGAATCTCTGTAATTCGAAAACCTCTATAATTCGAATTTTCGTGTGTAAACTAATCAAAAATCAAAAATCAAAAATTGAACACTTTTTCAGCAATTAGTGTGTACTATATTTTGAAAATTAGGAAAAGAAAAAAAGAATCAAAGAAAAATCGATCATTTTTTTTATTTTTAACCTTTATGATTTTTTTCAATTCCGATTTCTCTCTCTAGTTCGAATGTTCACCCTTCAAACCTGAAAATTCGAACAAGAGAGACTTTCTACTATTCGAAGCTCTCTGTAATTCGAACAAAAGTTTTCCCCCTTGGTATTCGAATTAGGGAGAGTCAACTGATACTTATAAATTTTATATCAGCGTAAAGCCCTTTTTTTATTGAAAAATTGAAAGAACGAGACTATCAAAACACATTTTCTTTTATAACTCTCGTTCTAATTCTTGATTTTTCATAAAATTCTTGTTGCCACTTTTTTTAAACACACTGTATGAAAAACAGAAAAGAAGGAGACATCTCTTTAGGTATTATTAAATCAGAATAAAACACCAATTTTTTATTAAGCAGAAGCTTGTCGACATGTTATATCATAAGATGATGACGATTGGTCAACTACCTTATCGGTAAAATAAATGTCGGTAATAAAAAAGGTCGGCAAAAATAAAAGGTCGGTAAAAAATTTTGTCACTTGGACAAAAATTAGTCTTTTTTGGCCGACCAAATTTTCTAATTAGGTCACTTTTAATAACAGACTAATTTTACATCAAAGTCGGCCAATTGTTGCTATAATTTTTTTATTTTCGGTATTTTATTTTAAAGGAAGAATTTTTTCGTAGTGATCTCAACAGAGATTTTCGAAATAAGTTATTAAAATTATGAGTAAAGCAAGGAATTTGAGTCTAAATGGACATTACAAACTTATTTGCTGAAATGAACGGTATTTTTTAATTTTTTTTGTCTTTCTTTTGAATGACATGTCGCTTTTGTGTGTTCTCGTGATCCAAAGATAACCTCGTTGGCTATTGGATCAAAAATGTAAAAATTGCGAAAAAAAATTTCGTTAAAAAAATGTTGGTCCGTAAGTAAAACTTTGGTGAAAAATCTCGGTCGGCAAAAAACAAATCGGCAAGGAATTTTGGTTGGCATAAAAAAAATCGGTAAAAATTATTGGTCGGTGAACATTTTAGTCACTTGGAGAAAAATTGTCATTTTTTGGGTCAAGCTGGAGTTTTTAAAAGCTTTCATATGTTTTGATTTGTTCATTCAATAAAAGACAATAAAATGCTATTAAATTTCTAAAGAGCGGCTATTAAATTATCATTGAAATACACCAAATCTATAGCTCTCTTGCAAAAAACTCCAGAACATCTCCATTTTTTGCAGACTTTTTTACCGATAAGGTATAATGAATGAACATTTTTGCTGTGTTATTTTGGTTTCATGATACTCGGTAATAACTAGAACTATTTCAGAAAAATAGTTCGCACCCACGTGTGTAGGATTGCGGAATACCTTCTTATGGTATATATATAGCATACTGGGATTTTATAGGGTATGCTCAAAATCAAGAGAAATTCCTTAAGGTATGGTTCATTGAAGTTAGAATATGCGGTATTTCACAGGTTGGGAAAAGCGTTGAAAAATTCCACATGGTATGTAAAACCGTGCTGTGGAGTATGGAATTGGACAATTCCATGGTTTGGAAAAATACATATGAAATTTAACAGGGTAGGGAAAAGAGTTGAAAAATTCCATGGTTGGTAAAAAAGAGATGCGAAATTCCTCTGGGTGGGAGCAAACGAAGTGGAATTCTGCAATAACAAGGTCTGAAATACATGTTCTCGACAAGGGGCAACTTATTAGAATTTTCGCTCATATCCACAAAATTGTTAATTACTGTTTTTAATTATTGATATCTTGATCCAATTGGGTAAGTCTTTAGCGCAACCTACAATTTTTAAATGTTGTTTGCAAAATGCATTTTCCTTGTTTTAGGAACGTGCGGCTCCACCTCGAAGAGTTCGGTAACTAAAGCAGCGGTTAGTGGTTTTAAGGTGACATAATGTTTAACTTATTTTTGATAAGAGGCTATTGATGTTGTATTCTGGCCGGTTAGCTCAATCAGTAGAGTGTTAGTTTACCAATCGTAAAGTTGAAGATTCGATTTCGGCCTCCGTCCACTCAACGTATGAGTAGCATATATTTTGTAATCTGTAATAATAAGTCCTTGGAGCTGATGGTAGAAGTTGTTTCACTTTGCATTCACAGCGTGAAAAACGTCCGGTATAGGGTCCCGTATATTACCGTATACGATATTATACGGGACCGTATTTGGTAAACGTTTTACGCTGTGGTCTAGATCCTAGATCTAGCGCAGAGAGAAAAGGAGATAAACTTTTTTACACCGCCGATACTAGGCTATACTTGCTTTTCTTTAAAAGGTTTATTCACAGAAAAAGATGTTTTACAACACGATTTTTCGGACGGGCCGTCAGTCAAAGACAAAGACAAAGGGGTGGCCACACACCTGCAAATGGTGTAACTTGAATTATTTGAATCACTTATAGTAATCAGCTAACTCGTTGAAAAGGTCAAAATTTCCAGAGATTTTTCAACAAATCCCAATTATTGTCCCAGGCACTTTGGAAATAAATGAATGAGAATTCTTGCAAAGTTTTATTACTTTACCAAAACCATAAAGCATACAAGAATATTCAGCAGCTCCCACGTGACTGAAAATGGTCATAATTTCCAAACTTTGGTTTGCAGGTTCGGTCTTTCACATTTGAGTAAATATACTGTAAATAGAATTTAACGTGCGCCCCGCCTTTCCTTCCGTGTTACAAACCTGGAACAAAATTATCCTACTAAATTGATTGAATGAATGAATTAATGAATGGGTGCCATAGTTTACCGGGCTTCTTCAGTTCTTCATGAAGTGCTATCAATGAGGGTCCTGCCTTCCTGGAAACCTGCCTACCAAAAACCTCGCTTTCGTAAGTAAATCATTGATGATGCAAACAAGCAAGTAAGCATGTCAGCTGAAGTCGCGGGCGACTTGAAGACTCCCTTATCGTTAGATACGAAACCGACATGCAGATGAGAACGCCACTCCATTGACTGGGTTACTTCACTTACCCTTGATCTGCACCTTAGATTTATATATAACTCGACCTGATATTGAATCCGTACCATCGACATACTTGTCTATCCGATAAACCGTTTTGGACATCGGCTGATGTCGATAGTTCAGTAACTTTGAAACTGGAAACTATGAATATAGTTGATTGGTTAATAGTGCGAAACATGGCGAAACGATTTGTTTTTCTCTAGTGTTGTGACGATCCTTTTGTTATGTTAGCAATACTTCTGTGCATGCTATTTATTGTGCAGTTTTAACTTTCTGGGTTTTCGGGCGCCCGGAGCTGTATATGAGATAGACTACCAGCGAACACTCTAACTGCTAAGCCAATGACCGGTTTGTTTTTATAGTTTGGTACGAATGGTGATGTTGATATCATCTTTGAAAAAATTGAAAGTATGGATCTACCTACAAATCCAATTGGACCTGGTTTATTGAAAGCGTTGGTTAAACCTGGTTACATGAAAACCATCTACGAAATGAAGGTGATTACTTTCAAAGAGTTTCGGACGCTCGAAAGGCCGGAAATAATAACGTCCGAAAAAAATGTGCGTCCTAGAATTTAAACGTCCGAAATTTTAAAAACACTTTTTTCCGATCCAAAATTTACACGCAGAACTTTCAAATCTGAAAAACCAGGATCAATAATTTTGCATATATCGTTATCCGTATCATCGTCAACAAAAATAATTTCATTGATGTCATTTTCTTTTCTTCTTTGTTGTTATGCCTGACTGGTTTCATCATTTTCTATTATTATTTGGTTCATAATTACCCTCGCTTAATAAAATGTCATGTTTTTCATTAATTGAACGATTTTTACCTTTCCGTTTTATAACCCTAGAAAAACGTCCGAAATTCGTCGGAAATAGGGTCAAAAATCGCCCGAAAATTTAGGGTCCGAAAATCAAAAGTACAAATTTCTTTGCACTTAATGTACAGTATGGCATTTTTTCAATATATCTATACATACATTGTAGACCATTAAAGTTTTCCGTAGAAGTCTCTTAAACATGTTTGAATATTTAAGGCAAATATTTCTAGACGGCTCCTTCTTTCAAACATTTTATACTGACTACTGAGGAAAAAATTAAAAGGTCTACAAGTGCAAGATAAAATAATGAGGTCGCTTCACTTCGCTTTTTTGACATCCCTCGTGCCGCTTGCTCGGATTGGAACTCGTGGAAGAGACCCTGGCCCCGGCTGATGGATTGGCTCTTCTTATTGGGCAAATTTATTCACCTAATTTTGAAAATTTATGCAAATTGTTCCGTGTTTTGTCTTGGTGTAAAAATTCACGAAAATATAATCTATCGAGCAAGAAAGTACATATATGTTGATAGAATAAATCCAAAGCAATAAGAATCAGTGCCCATCCGAGCGAGCCGTGCGAGTGCTATCAAAAAAGTGAGGTGAAGAGGCCCAAGGATCGAGGTCGGAATGCATTGAACTCTTCCAGAAAGAAATTGTACCCCAGGGGGCTGTGTTTTTCCGGTCTACCCCGTAGGTACGTGGGGTAGAAGAACCAACTGTACAGGATGGAAGCTGTTTTGATGACGTAATACTATCTTGTACGTTACATTAAATGACATTACCTTAAGGTAAATTCATGATTAACTAGAGGGCCAAATATACGACGCTTTTCTGTCTTTTTTACGCATATCCAGGGTATGACCAACTTGTTCATAAGATGATATAATTACGCAAATTACGACCTTATTTATAGGTACAGCCTTATAAAAATAAGTTAGGCAGAACACAGGTGTTTAATGTGGCGCTAACTTCACCTTGCATCATTTGAGAATTTTTTTGTTTATATTATTTTAGGAGGATGGGACAGTGAGCGTAAATCGTAGTTATACAAAAGTCATTAACGGAACAATAGAGTTGGTTGACGCTATTAGGGTTACAATTCATTATTGTGGTAAGTTCTTGACATCTTTGTGTTAAAGTGAGATTAAAACTTAGTAAAAACCCATGCCAAGGAGTGTTTTCTATTTAAACGACACGCAGTCGTATTATATTTGAATATAAAATACTCCTCCACACGGGTTTTTTCACGATTCTTTCCACTGGGAGTATAAGATTAACCAAAGCAAAAATACAAAACCTAAATTTTGAAATTTGTATTTAACCCTTGGTACTCCTACTTTTTACGCAGCAAAATACGTATTTATAATATATTATAGGATGCGATGAAAATTTCAAAAAATAAATTATTCATTTATTTAGCTGCCGCGGCCCTAGGCTGTGGAACAACATACCCACTACTGACATGAAAAATCTGCTTTCAACAAACCCATTTCGAACTAAATTGAAAATTTCACTCCTAAACTCACTGAACGAAACGGATTTCTTTTGAACGTGTAAATAGTTTATTGAAAGTATCCATTGTAAATAAATGCTCAAAACTTGTATATAAATCTAGTATATAGTATACACACTTATATGTAAAAAATATTATGCTCAAGCAAAAGGGGTTAGGTGATAAGGCACCACCTTCTTCAGCCCCTGTCAGAAATTTTAACTTGTAAATACAACCTTTTTTATAATTTACGACGATAATGCATACATACAACCAGTTTTGATATCTTTAGCAAGATATTCAACTTTCCTCTTTGATCAAATTTCTTTCTCACCATTAAAGAGATTTCATTGTTCTTATATCAGCCAGTTCCACTTTTGGCACAAATAGTTTAGGAGTGTTACACTCTCATAATATGTTTCTTTTAATTTAGTTGCACCGGTAATGAAGTACAAAAGAAGCAACTGCAGTGTTCAATGTGGTAATGGAACTGTAACCTTGACACCCATTTGTTCGGGTCTGGATGATATCGAGAAGGAATTATACTACTGTGATGGATTATTGAAAGAAAAGAAAGAAGAATGCTCAACCGGCATCATATGTTACAGTATGTCATTGACTTTCAATTGCTTTGGAATCCAGTGCGTAAAATTAGCCACAACCCAATATGAACCAGTGCGTAAAATTAGCCACAACCCTATATGGAATAGTGCGATAAATTAGCCACAACCCTATATAATAATAATAATAATAATAATAAACGATTTTTTTATTTCATGCATCCAAAATTACAATTTGGTTCTTACTGCAGAGGAAATATTTATGAAGTGTTTGTGCAGTGTAGTACAAAATATTACAAAATTTAAAAAAAGAATTAAAAACAA
>JAUBWS010097275.1:0-11046 GCA_032270445.1 Darlingtonia californica | reverse complement strand
AGTGTTCATTTCAAGAACCTTTAGGTAGACTTATGAAAGATGGACACCACTTAGATATTTATGACTACACGATAAAGAACGGACTCCTAATCGACCCATCCGAAGATTATCACGAGTTTAAATTAAAAGACGTTTTCCCTCTAAAGAAATGCAAGTTTTTAGGAATAACTGGGTTATGTCCAAACAATCCTAAGAATTTCCTGAAATCATTTTATAAGGAGTTAAAACCAAATAAAATATGTGTCAACCAACAATGGGTGGATGTTAAAAAAAACTTTTATAATTAATTAGCTCACATTTCATAAACTCCTACAAAACAATTCTAACACTTAGAGGGCATTCAAAAAGTATGTTCGCTTGAAATTTCTTTTTTACCCCCCCCCCCCTCCCCCCTCTTGTTCGCTTTGAAACAATAAGAAATGACGTCAAAAAACAATAGCCGTTCGTTTTTTATGCCACTTGTCTGAAGAAGTCAGTTTTCAAGTATTGATTCTTTAAAAGGTAGAACGTCACAAAAACACCGTATTGTGCAAACGTAACATGTTAGGGCGTTAAGCACACATTATACATGTGCCGATTTTTATATTATAGTAGGGTAATTTTTTCCCAATATTGCAACGGTGGTCGTTGTGTCCATACATTATATAAATATTATTAGAAAGGTTTTTGTAAACGAATTTGGTCTTAACTAGCTACCTTATCGGATCTGTAAGAAAAATTATTTTACGGAATAAATTATTTTTCCGACAAAAGTAAAGAAATTTAAAATTTTGAAAACATGGTTTAACTTGAGATTTACGCATTTTTGTCTTTGAGGGTATTCCACCTACTCGTTGGTCAATGAAACAAAAAATAAGTTTTTCTTACCACGTTTCTTTCTGCTGATTCTTCTCGGTTCCGTAAATTTGTCAAAAGGCTTTCAAATACCTTATCAGCATGATTAGCTGGAGCGTCAGTGAGAACCATTTTCTATGAAAAATAAAACGCAAGTTTTGCTCTCAGAATGTTAGATCTTTGGTGTGTCCTTATTCCACTGAAGGAGGTATTTTAAAGACACTGTAGACCAAATGTAAATGTTGGAATAACATATACACATCGTTTCCTAGACTAGTTTATTATTCGTCGTTCATATACTATTAAAACGGGTGTTCCGCTTTATCTACGGTAATACGTTCGATTCGGTGGAACGTGATCTACTCGCGGAGGAAAAAAAACGAACTTTTTCTCCTCTCTCCGATTTTCCGTGATTCCCGATATTCCCCTAAAAGATCGACTCGCTCGTTAGTCTAATCGTTTCCTAACATAGGTTAGAAGGGTTTTTAATTTTTTTTTTGGGGATATTAATTAAGATTCAGAAAAAAAACTATTGTAAAATTGTTTTAGTGATATGCACTCTTTTGATTAAGAATATTTATATATGACTATAACTATTATTAGTTGATTAATTCGATTGTATCAGGGAGTGACCAAAGGGAGTCAAAAAATTAATTTTTTTGAAAAAAAGATTTAAAGAAGTTCGGGTGTTACCATCTTTCAGAAAGTCAGGGTCTAAAGGTGTAATGTTTAATTCTTGAGGTATGAGCTCACTTAGAAAACTGGATACATTTAACCTTTAAATAAAGGGTCAACTGTTAAAGCCGTCAAATGTTTTTTCAATTTAACGTTTTGAGCTCCAAAACCTTTATGCAAAACGTTTAAAATTCTAGCCGCACCGATTTGTTGAAGAATCTTACATGTATACAGTATACTCTCGATAAATGGGACATTGAAAAGACCAAGCAAAAATAAACTGAATAAATAAAAGATGTCTCACTAGGCGAATGTTCCAGCTAAGTGTCTTGTAAGAGTTATCCTCTGAAAGGACCAAAAATAGTGGTTTGTAAATGTTGCTTAATAGCGGTTTGTATAAAATCTCACTTATCCAGTGTCCCGGTTATTGAGAGTCTTGTGTACTTTTGACGGATTTTATCATTACAACAGGAATGGTGGGGATAATTGGTAATGTCAAAATACAAAAGCTCATCAAGATATGCAGATGTTTCTTATTTCTTTCTTTTTACTTTCGACATCTCAGGTGGGTAGATTAGGTATTTAAGTAGGTGAGAATTATTCCAAAGGGCAAACATTTCCCAGAAATTCTTTTATCCAGCTAATATTTTTAATATTTATTTAGCATTTAGCGTTATATAATTTAGCGTTATATAGGAAAAGAGAGTTTATCTACTTAAATTCACTAACCGAATGAGTTAAAAAAACTCCCTCTGAAAATGTCACACTTTGCAAATGTCTCAGGTATCCGAAGGGTTTTATCCTCTAAGGAAACCTAAAATAGTGGTCCTACTTAGCGAATATTGCTATAGCAGTTTGCATGCAGTCCCACTTATGCAGGGTCCAATTATCAAGAGTCTCAACGAACCAAATCACCGTGTGTATTAGGCAATTGCGGTGACAGACAATGGTATGAGCTTGCAGTTGCGAATGTGTATATTAATTACTTAAGGCAGCTTTCCATGTGGTAATTGGTGGATGTTGTAATTTCTATGTATTCTTAAGGAAATACTCAAGAAAAACCGAGTAACCAGTTTTAAAAAAATTGAAAAAAACTTCTGTGTTAATCATTTAAAATACAAAACCGGGGGAAATCGACACCCCGTTAGGTAAAAAACATCAGAGGCTCAGAAAAATATTTCAATGTAATAGGCAAACAAAATTATTTTAAAGATCTTAAAGTACCATCGCCTTACCTTCAACAAAGTCGTGAATGGAGATAGAACATCCATCAAACTACAAGAGAAAAAGATGAATTCACTTTGCCATTGACTTTTATAAGCAGAAGTCTAATCATAATTCCAAACATCTTTCATAAATCACTAAAATAATTTTAATGGATCCTTGTATGGTAAGAGTATCGCAACGTTCATTATTAAGATTTTCTAACCAGAATATCAGCTTTTGAATTCTTTTAAACTGATCTCAATCAGTGTCCTGCCTGCCTTACAATGACTATCAAATATTTTCACTATAGAAAAGCCTCGTAACGGTGTAAAAATTGAGACCTTCAACTTCAAAGCTCAACTTACCTGTTGGCTACTCGACCACGGGCAATAAAATTCAAAACTTATCAAAAAACTTAGTTCTTGTTAAATAAGCTCACGCTGATCAAAAAGGCTTTGAACCCTTAATTAAGAAAGGTACCGATATACCACCTCAAGACACGAATCGCCATCAAAGCATAAGTAGTAATTTGAATCACTTTCAATACCAGAAGATTTTGCTGAATTAATATCTTAGTGATTACCTAGGTGTGTGCAGCAAGGGTGATTTGTCACTGTGAATGACTTCAAGAAGTTGAATCAACTGATCTGTTGTTAAGACAGGTATGACTATCTTCTCTTGCTGATAACCACTTGAAGACAAAAAAATAGTGTTAGTACTCAATTCAAGTTTTCTTAGGAATGGCGATAATAAGGGGGCAATGGGGGCTAGAAATCTCAGCTAAAAGTAAATTATTTTTATAGTAATTGTAAAGTAGGCTTTGCGGGTTAGACTAAACTAAGAATTAATTCAAGCACCCCATCCCCCCCAAATCAAAAACTTTTGGATTAAGGTACAACAGGAAGAGTCAATAATGCTACAACGGCTTTCCAGAATTTTCTTGACAGGAAAAAAATTCATGTTTGGTCTAAATTCAAGTAACCGATGATTATAGACAGTATGGAAGTTTTTCAGAAAGATTCTCCTAAGATTGTTTAATTCAAGCGCGACCAGTGGTGAGAAGTGAAATCCGGGTTTCAGTGCATCTAGATAGCGGAAGAAATATTTCAGAGGTGTAGTGGAGTGATCTTTGGAAAAATCTTTCCCGAGTAGACAAGATTGTTTTTTGAGACTGATCATTTATCAAGTGATTACATAATAACGGTACAGCCATTTATACATAAAAACATATATATTTCGTTAAAACTTATAGTAAGCTAAGCTTTTCATAACATTATGTTACATCTTCAGGCTTCAGGCAATCTCCTTTGTAGATGACGTTGCTTTGGTGAAAATTCGGCTCAATTCGCTTTCAAGTTAGCTCAATAGTACTTTATCATAATAAACTTTGTTCTTTCTTTTTAACATTTTCTTTATTTATTTTATCATTTTAATTGTCTATTTTTGTAAATAAAAAGTGTAATTATCATGACGAGCGCGTCGTTGTATATAAAATAAAATTTAAGCTTTTTGAAAATACAGCCTGAAGATGTAACGGAATGTTATGAAAAGCTTAGCTTACTATAAGTTTTAACGAAATATGTGTTTTTACGTGTAACTATGATGTTTTTGGCTTTTTATCATGAAACGGTACAGCCCTTTTCATCATACTTTTAATAGAAACAACAAGAATTTTGTGATATATTTATAATTGTTTTTCCATTGAAATTTCAAAACACAATCCTAGTTTGAGTACATTGGCAAACATCTGAACATGAAAAAGTGTCTAGAATCTTGTACTGAGTTTCCAAACCGAAAGACAAATCAGACCGAACAGACATTTCATACCTTAGAATTTCCTTCAAATAATGAACGGCTACCAAAGCATGTTTCTTTTTGTCAAAAACTGAGAACATAGATGACCACCATACTAGAAAAAAAAGATCAGTTCTTAAAAAACATTTTCTTTGACCAATAAGGCTGCTAAACCAGCCCGGTAAATTTAGAACTGGTTGACATTTCGCACTGCTGACTTCAAAGTCGAACTAATTTTTTGCAAAAAAACTGACCTGATTCACTAATATTATGATCTACTTGCAACTGGATTCACTGGGCTGCTAAATTAAGGACCCAATCGAATAAACAATGAAAATTACTGAGGAGGAAAGAATCTTAAGGGGGTCTCACTAGCTGTAAAAAAATTACGTCTTGTTACCTCTTTTTTGGCTACTTTCAGCAGCTTTTTTAAACATTCTTTGCCAATAAATAAGTTAAATATTTCTAACCAGGTTATTTGCCCAAAATCGAAATTTTATTTTGAAATTTTAATGGTTTTAGACTTCTTTTTTGCTTTTAACCAACCTTTTAACTTTTTTTGCATTTTCCAATTTTTTTGCCAAGAGAGACTCTTGAATGTAAAATGTTGTCAAGAAAAATCCCAAAAATATGTAGGAGTAGCAAGAAGCTAAAATCCCAATGCAATGATTTTGCACAATCAATCTACAATCAGGAAATCTATATATGTGCATGCAAACAATGTTTCAATGTAAGTAAAGTAGTAAGTTGAGTCTTCATATGGTCTAGTATTGGTAACAGCTTTGAGATCATGGTGTCTTTTTCTATACTTAGTGCTTGAGGGAGATAGAAATACTACACCAACACTATGCTACTCATGCGATGAGTGGAAGAAAGCCTGGTTTGAACTCAGTGAATACTCTATTAATAGGGCCAACTGAGCGTATTAAATTTAATACAAGATAGTCCATTTCATTGGGGAAAAGTCTATCTAAAAGTGCTAAAATTACATTGTGATGTCTTTTCTTTTTTGCTTGAGTTTAATGTAAGTTGCACTGACTTGTAGTACTTGAAAGTTGATATTTTTCTCCAAAGAAATGGTCCCTTACAGTTTTAAAATAAAACGCACCTTCCATTCTTTTTTCAAGTGTACCAACTGGTTGACCCAATGCCCACATAACTGCCAGATAAGAATCAGCATTTCTTGATTTACTACCAACAATTTCATCACAATTAGTAGCTACAACCTCTGGTTGGACTTCACACAGCAATTGGACAAACAGTCTGTCAGCCAAAGTTGAATTTCCTGAAATCCATTGAAATATGAAAAAATTAACCATCTAATATTTTCTCATTTATTTGGAAAAAAAAACTTTTCAAAAGAAACTCTCTTTCCATAAAACCACATAAATCAAGGAAAAAAACTTCAATGGCATAGATAAATTGTGGCATCATCTATGGCACATTTATAAAAAGTGTGAAATATTTCATCAGGCTAGTTTGTTCGACCCATGTTATGTGGCCCACACACACATACACACATGTTAATAGATTTATCTTAATGAAATCAATCACCCGGATAAATTTCATGTTTATTTTGAAGGTAATCTTATACTGGTATAAATCTTATTTTAACCTTGTCAACCCTTTCAATAACAACACTTAAAACTTTCACTTGCAACCTTTAGAGAGAGACTTACCTGTGCCATTGTGTGAGCACCAACAAACAGACAAACTTACTTCATGAGATTAAACCCTATCACTCACCTTGTTGTATATCCGTAGTCATTGAGGCAAGCAATGAGATGAAAAACACATTACGATTCTTCTTGTCACACATATTCAGCAAATCAACAAGTACTTTGCGAGAGGTTGATGGTAGTTCACTTACTGGATAATCTAATAAAGGTATTATAAAGTTTTTTCAAAGTCTGTCTTGAAGACATTTAGGTAGAAACTATCATTATCCAATAACTAGGACCATTATCCATCACAACTATTCAGAAAAAAAAACCAGTCAATTTCTAATTTGAAAAAATGTTCAGCAGCAAAAATATGCTGTCATCTTTTTTATTCACAATGGCATTTGATGGTGATTGGAAATATTTTTTGATTGATTTTGCCAATTTAAGATTAAGGTGCATGTAAGAAAAAGTAGCTACCCAGCCATGGCTATTAATAATAAAACAGGAGGAATGTTCTTATCAGGTCAATGCTGCAATTAGAGCTTCGGCTCGCCACAGCCTGAGTAAAATAAATACATACATACATACATAAAACAAATTTATAATGATTTGCAGTTCAAACATGACAAAATCAGTATTATGTCACATAGAAAGAAATTGACAGCAAAACTTTACTGCTGTAATTTTGAGTATGATGCCGTTACAACAGTATTTGCCGAATGCCATGGTTAATTGAAATCAGAATAGTGATTTGCTCTCTTAGGAATTGCTACAGATGATATAAACAATTAAAAAATCATACAAATTTTTAAACACGATACTTACTTGAATCATACTTCAGAAAAGCAATGTCTCCTTTCTCAGCTGACCCCTTTAATTGAATTCTTAGCAATGCATTAATTTCTTTCAACCATATCTAACAAAAATAATATTTAACAAAAATATATTTCAGATATATAAAATAAGAAGCTTGAGCAGACTGATAAACTGCATATCACATCTCTTATGAATAATACATAAATGCAGCCACCAAAACAAGAGTCTACGTAAAATTTATTTGACAATGTTAATAAATGTTATAAAGCCTACACAGCTTTTGTGTTATTCTATAACCATTTATGGCACAGGGAAATTTTCTAGTCAAAATCAAAACTCAGTTGCATGGAATCATGTAGGAAATTTAACATATTGAAATGAAAATGAGTGATGAGTGTTTCTATTAGCCTTTTAACTAAGAAAAAAAGTTTACCCCAAGATTCATGAACCCAAAAAAGATACAATGAATCAAACTTTGTTTTCTAATTTTTTTTGTTTCCGTGTGAGCAAGTGATAAAAACTGAAAAACTGAAAAAACCTACATAGATGCCAAGTAACACGGATCCACTGTGAGACTCACAGATTTTGTAATCCCTCACAAGTTAGGAAAATTTCATGGTTTCTCAGGGAAAGTAAGTTTTTTCCTCACGAAAGTACTTAAAAAACAAAAAAATGTACCAGAAAGTTTTCAGTTTTTCTCCTCTTAAATTTTGTGACATGCTGTCATTGCATTTTTCATGATTTTTTTATTCGTTTGTTTCATGACATGCATAAAAAGTGAAAATTTTAGAGCCAATCTAGACGGAGTCATAGTTAAAAAATTGTCTGGCCTGTCTTCCCTAACCATTGTAGGGCTTATATATCCTTACGTATGCAAACAAGGTAGATCGTAGCAGATAAGATAAGCAAATCTCACGGTTTTAAAATTTTTTAACTTGGCAACTATGAACCAGCAACATTTTTTCACTTTTTCTCAAATATACACCTTCGTTAAATGTTTTTTCAATAAACGTGAATACTTTAGGATGAACATAACAAAAAGTTTAAATGACAAATTTTAAGAATAATGATACATCCAAACAATTGTGGCTAGGTGACTACAGAAATATTTTCACCAGGCTGGTCACATAGAATCAAAAGGAAATTTTTAGGATTTGCCGAATACTCAACATACAGTAAAAAGTAGAGACTTACCAATGGATGACCAGCAAACTTTTCCTTCACTGTTTTGATATTTTGTTTTAATTCTTCGCTATCAATCTAAAGGATTATTTCATGTAAATTTAAATATGGCATATATATTATGCCTTGCAAATTTATAATCATGTAGAGTAAGAAATAGAGTAGTTAAATTTTAAACATAAGATGTTATTCTTTACCTAATTTATGTAAACTTAATTAAGTTTTCAGCCACTTGAAAGAACTTCCATGTGCGAATGTAAAGTGCAATATCAAGTGATATCAAACAACAAGCAAATCTACCTTTTTAATCTTTTCTACTGTCTCTAGAATTGGATTTGGTTTGATTTTTGGTTTGTCCTTCTTTCTGGATACATTTCTTGGGGATTTAGTTGAAGTTTCATTAGATTCTGGTGCAAAGGGAATTCTAGAGGGATAGTTTTCTTTATCTGAACTGTCATCGTTATCATGAAAGCCTGCTTCATAGGTTGTTTTGTCAAGCTTTATTGGATCTAAAACGTAAAAAAGGATTAGAGAAATCAGAAATTTAAAGCCTTTTGTAAATAGTGGCAATGTTGTTATTCAGGCCTCGAGTTAACATGGAAAAGTCATATCACAAAATTTTTGCAAATGAAGCAAGCTGTATAGCCCACAGCATTCAAAAATTTTAGTGATTTTAGCAATTTGTTTATTATAGCTCTGGAAGTTTCGTGATTTGTGATATCAAAATTACGTTTCATCTATTCGCACTGTTCCCTACAAATGAGAGATACAGAGATGAGGAGAACTTTAGACTCAAGAAGTTGTAGAGTGAAAAGCAATCCTTCTATGAAGTTATCTTGGGGTTCTTTCAAATGATATATTAAAACACGATTTTGAGTACTCTAGTCTATCAAGTCCAATCAAATGGAAGAAAATTAATTTATTATTATGTCCAATTTGCTAAAATAGTAATATACACGAACCTGGCATGAACTGTTTGTTGAAAATGTGAGCGTACCAAAAGCTCCTCAGAATGAGAAGGATGGAAGGAAAAAAGATAAAAGGGTGACAATTTACTAACAAATAAATTGAGTTTGCATAAGCATATCCTTACAATTGAAGTCAGTGTTTTGTTTAAATATAAATTTTATAATCAATATGAAAGTTGATCATTGTGATTTTACAAAAATACATCCAAACTTCATCGCAAAATCTGAAAATAATATCGCGATTTGCGATTCATGCACACTTAATTTTGAGGCCTATTATAACAGGGTTCCCACTAAAATGTTGCTTCCAAAAAGTATGAGATTGTATGAGATGGTAGAAGATTTTTCTATAAAATTGTATGAAAATTACCAGCACATTGCCATTTTTAGCAGCAAAAAAGTATGAGATTGGCCAAAATGAAACAAAACTTAAAAAAAATTACAAGATTGGCCAAAATGAAACAAAAATTTAAAAAAAACTATGAGATTGGCCAAAATGAAACAAAACTTTTTAAAAAACTAAGATACTGAGAAGTTTATAAGGTTTCACAATGACTGAAACTTCAAATTTCAATATAAATAAAAACATAAAATTGAAAATTAATTCAAAATTAAAAGTTGTTCTGACTGAAATTCAGTCATCCTGATGTCATGGTTTCATCCACATTTTCCAGTCCCCTCCACCAAACAGGAAAGTGGGTAATAGTCCTCCCATTACAAATATGACAAGAGTCAGGTCCTTGGCTCATATTTTTCTTGAAATTCTGATCAATAGCTCCCACATATTGATTGCATACCCCCTCTCCCCTGTAAATAAATACTGTAGACTGTTAGATCACTGCATTTTATAGTATGTTTAACAACAGGGTTCAGAGCATAAAGCATTAAAGAAAAAATTTCCCTGACTTTCCCTGAATTATTAAAATTAAGTCGATTTTCCCTGACATCTATCAAAAAGTTTGAGCACTTTTCCCTGACTTAATCCCTAGAACGTTCCACATAAAAACAGAACATTTTCTTATCACTTAGTCATTCTTTCTTACTGTATTTAGATCTATAAAATAAAATTGGGATAGTTGAATAACAGCCTGATATTTTGTCAAATTACCTGAAAAACAAAGACAACAGGGGAACGACTAAAAAAATTCTCTGACCTTGTTTGAAAAAAAAAATTTCCCCGACTTTACCTGAAAAGCCTTATTTTCCAGGTTTTCCAGATTTTCCAGGTTTTCCAGATTTCTCAGGTCTGTCTGAACCCTGAACAATCATTGATACCTTTGGTTATAATATAGTTTTCTGTGAAATATTAAGTACTGAACTGCACTCTTTTTTATTTAAAAAAATCAGCCTTAAATTTACTAAAGTGCTCAGCTTCAAGAATCAGCCTAATTTTTATTCAGATCTTTATTTTTTAGCATGCCAGAAACTTTGAAAAACAGGAAAATAAATATTTTAGGAAATCTTGCAGACCTGATTTCAGTTAATCAAAATCAAGACAATTTTCCACCATAAAAAGTCTCCCAAATTTCCCATCACTGAGCATCAATGATTTAATGGTAAACAATGTACATGTGATGTAATTACCCTAACTTTAAAACGTCTTTTTTAAATCTTTGAATACTAGAAACAAGAAAGTGCTTAAGTTAAATTCTTTAGCTATCCAATGGTATGAAATTTTTTGAGACATAAGAAAATTCATTTATTTTACTAAACAGCGCACACACTTTTCATCATTTTTCTAGTATAAGTGTCTCTCAAAAGTGCCAAGGTCAAAGGTCAACTTGATCCCTCTTCATAATAGCAGCTTAACCCCAAAATTGTCTACACGCTTTTTTTTTTATAAGAATGAAAAAATTCCGAGCAGGCTCAAATATCCTTAGAGTTTTAATGTTTTTCAGCCTCGATTA
>JAUBWS010097253.1:0-11049 GCA_032270445.1 Darlingtonia californica | reverse complement strand
GGGCCTCCTTAGTCACTATCACCAGGCCCTTTTGATTTCAGCGTACTTCTACAAAAATGCTGGATCCGACCCTGATAGTGTACGAACCTGCCATTGAAAACTTCATGAATACTAGGTTGGGCTGTACAATAAATATATCTATTAAATCCACGCGAAATGTTTTTTAAGTCTGCGATATTAGTCCTTAGAAATTTTATCCACATAAGGTAGTCTATTTGAGTCGCTAGTGGACTATATTATGGTTTAGAGATGAATATAATAATTCTCCTTGAAGATGGTGTAGATAAAGGTGACAGTAGATAAGACCCAAAGCGAGATCAGTTTTTGGTAGAGATAAATTTATTTCTGATTATTCAAAGATTTCGCCGAAACTTTGTAGGAGTTGAATTCATAATCTCCTGAAATTCTTCTGAAATTTGTACATGTCAGACTCAATATAACTCTTTGTGCTATTGATATACTTAATTATTTGTCGCATCGAATGTCTGTTAAGAAAAGTCTCAGAGAAGGCACATACATTTTTAGTATTTTATACAGTAGATATTTATTTATTTTGATCAATTGCTTTTGACCCTCTAAAATTCTCATTTAATTTCAGTATTTTAGGAGTTCTCTTAAACTTTAGACGTCAAAATCTCTAAATTTCACTTTCAAAAATCTTGTAGTCTGCAGAAGAACTAAAGAACTTAATTGCGGCTCTAAAACATTGTTCTAATTTTTTAGTTTATTAGTTCTTGTTATTGTCTATCTGGTTGGTGGAATGATTATAAATAAATATGTTCGTAAAGTGGAAGATGGTTCATATATACCAAACAAAAGTTTCTGGAAAGATTTGCCAGGGCTTATCAAGGTCGGTTCATATTTTATTCTTTACCATTTCCGACGTCCGGCGTTAGCTTTCTTATAAATCATATTATTTGGAGAGATGACAGGCCGTGACAAAGCTTCGAAAAGGTTTGGAAGAAAAATAAGAAATTAGCGAGGAAAAAAAGGAAATAACTCAATTTCTCAAAAAAGTTTGAGATTAGGAAACTTTTGTTATATTTTCAGAAACCTGAATCTTCTGCAATTCCAAATTTTAAGACGTTTTATAAATTTTACTTCAATGCAAATTTTATAGAGTTATTTTTTACATAAAATATTGTTTTTTACCTCATTCAGTCGTTTCATCGAAGGAACGTTTTTCATATGCAAAATTACAAATTACATCATTTTCACCTTTTCGGCAAAAATTCCATTTATTTCTTCTCAATTTTTTTCAGTTCCTATTTTCATGAAAAATTAAAGAAAAAACATTAATTTGACAAATGATTGCCATAAATGAAAAACGTACTTCCGGAATCGGAATGTAGGTATGGCGCCCCAATCCAGCCATGTTATAGTCCTTCTTTTTATATTCTTTTTTTTTACTATAATATTTTTTTATATCTAATTCAGGATGGCTGTTCATTTTCATTCAGCAAGATTCGAAGGAAAAATGATGAATATGAAAAGATTTAAAAATTATTTATCAAACCTGTTTCTAATTTATTACACGGTGCACAACAAATAGAATTTTTTTTAATTCGGAGCATTGAGATTCTGAAGATTCTTGAGCACTGAAGCAAATTCGCTCCTCAGATAATTGATTTGTAACGTTATTATACGATAACGATGAAGATTTAAAGGTAATACAATTCTGCTACTTTGGATTACCGTATCGACTGATAAAATGACTATAGTGTATCTTTTAAAGATTTCTTTATTAATCTAATAAAACTTTCACAACAATTTTACACGAAAACACTTTTTTTCTAGTTGTCATCCTGTGAAAGAAAGCACCGCATTTTTTCCTGATAAGTTTTTCATAGTTTACATTAACCGTTCTCTGTCTCTTTCCCTGACGATGCCGGAAGTAGGGAAATTTTATTTTGTTTCAACTGTATTACCTGGATAGATATCCAGAGACTGATGCGCCACGAAACAGCAAGAGATGAGCAGCGGATAAAGTTTAAAGAAGCAAAAAGCTACGTCAGACAGAAAGGGCTAAAATATTTTTTATGGAAATGCAGGTAAGTCAACAGGAAATTTTACACGTTACGTACACTTGTAACTTCTTCTTTAATCAGACCATAGCTAGCCAATAAATAATAATAAAATCTGTGGTTTTAACGCTAAAGATTGGTAAAGGTAATATACAAAGTAATGCTATAAGAGATAGGATATCTGATAAATTTGTAATAGACGCGTAATATTAGGGTTTATACGTTACTTGCATTTTAAGCTAAGTACTACTATATATATATAGCTGAGAAGTGTACATCTTTATAAAATGTATTTTTCATAGTTTACTTTTGATATATTTTGTATTGTTGTTTTTAGGTATTTTTCAATGCATGATTAATCAATGATCTTTATAGTTTTTCCTTGCATATTAAGTTGATTTTTTATGTTAACTGCAGAGTAATAGACCTTACCGGAAAAAGAAATGCATTGGATGCTGGTCAAACGGAGTCGCAAAGACATAAGTCTATTATTGAGGTTAAGAAAACCAAACTCTAAAGTGAACCAAATTAGACATTGACTGGTTGTCCCGCCAGAAACTTGAGAAGCGTACTAATTTCCAAATTAGCTAAATAACGTGTACATCTAATCTCAATTTACCTAACCCTTTGACTAGGCTGTGTTTTTTAGAAAAGTGAAAAATCTCCAACATTTTTTTTACATCTTTAAACTTTCAACTTGAATTTCTGAACACTGGAATGAGATAAACTGGTTAAGTTTGGTATCAAAAGAAAGCTCTTTTTATGCTCTTTAAAAAATTTGATGATTTGTTTGAGCCAATAGCGTACGGAGCGCTATTCTGAATTGTTGAAAAGTTATGGACTTTCAAAGACATAGTGGTATTGGGTCACTTTTTGGATGCATATGTGCGTCCTATGGAGTCTAAGAGTTAAAGAAAAGTAGTAAAAACTAAAAAACCATTCAAACCAGTTCATTTCAGCTAGAAATAAAGTAAGAACAGCTCAAAAATGTTGAAAAATTTGCATCTTGCAGATTTAAAAATTTCTCATTAACCTCGCTTTTTAAATGCTTGACTCCTGAAGAAGTTGCTATATGCTTCAAATTTTTAGGGAGACCGCAAAAGGATCCATTTGATCGTAAAATTTTGATGCATTACATATTTATAGCTATTTATAAAATAAAACCACAGTAACTCTTCGCCGGAAAATTGTTATTTGACGTTTCACGATTTCTTTTGTAAGTTCAATCTATTTTTATTATTTTGCATGATAATCAACAATGAGCTTTAAAATCGTCAAAGTTTTAATCTAAGTTAATTGTATAGGATATTGAGATTTGTTGGTTGTATAATTTATTTTATCTAGACATAGAACTTTTCTTATTATTTCTCGTAATATACGTGGAATTAACTTTTTTCAATTAACACCCAACTTACAATTTTATATTTTGTATTATTAAATTTTGTATTACAGGATTTTAAGAATTTTTGCTTTGAAAATTTATTTTATCTACACATAGAGCTTTTATTATTATTTTGTCATAAGATTCGCGGAATGAACTTTTTTCAATTAACACCCTACTTACAATTTTATATTTTATATTTTCATATTTTATATTACAGGATTTTAAGAATTGCTCGCTCGAAACTTTATTTTACCTAGACCTAGAAGGATTCCTCGTAAATTTTACCGAATAAACTTTATTCACTTATTTTGTTTAATGCGACAGTCTGTGAGTAATTGTAGTTTCCTTTCATAAGAAAAATTTGTAACGGAGTAAACTGTTGTATAATATGATTGATGAATTGTTATATATTTAAATATACCGTTATATATATTTTTATGATACCAATGTAAAAAATTGGTAGTTTTTGTATCTGATTTAAACAAGACACATTGAATTTTCCTGATTTCGCTTCGTTGAATTTTTATGGAGAAGAAGTGACTTTTTAGACGGTCGATGTCCTTCTGAAAGGTTAACGATTTTTAAGTTCTTAATCCTTTCAACACAGGGTGGGTAATAAAATCATTAGACAAAGATCATTTAACCTTTTTGAAACTCCCATTTTCATATTCAATTACGATACGTCAGACGTCGTAGGCGTCGTAGGCGTCGTAGGCGAGTAACCTTTTTGAAACTCCGATTTTCATATTCAAGTAAAAACGGTATAAATTACCTGTTTGCGATCAGAACCTTTTTTGAATCTTTTTGTTTTTCAAAAATTTACCATTTTGTGGATAACGGAAGGGTTAAGTGAGCATTGTACGTTTCTGCGCCTATACTAAACTAAAACATATAATTGAAGATGAGAAAATGCTATGTAATTTCTTAATTAGTTAATAAAGTTAATTCTTAGGAGCGAATGTGGTCCATACTGACCTTCTGAGACTAAAATCGAACCCACAAGCAAAGTTTTACTGAAACTAACGTTTGGGTCGAGATGGTGAAAGGCGAGGCGCGCGCTGGATTCATCTTTCCATTTTAGACTCTGTCAAAAAACATCGTTCCCAAAGTATTATATTCTTCTAATTCTTCCATTTATTTATAGGTCAATATCGTAATGACAAAATGCAATATGCCTTTGCATGGTTGTGTTTATATATAATATTTCATCAATGTCGGATGACTTTGGCAATGGATTTTATTGGGTTGTCAAGTGGCTGTGGATGTGAATTGGAGGATCATAGTGCAAAAATTTATTTGACTTCAATGACCAAATTATCGCTGGCAATAATGTGAGTTCTATAATTGGCCAAAACTTTCTCAGCACTGTATGATGAACTTTTTGAGAATCGGACAAGCAAAAAGTGACAATTTGGGTGACACATCAAAACCAACAACGAATTTACAGTCTGTTTTCTAATTAGATTTGAAATTGCAAAAGATTCAGATTAAAAAAATTCAATATTTATCTTGTTTCAGTAAAACGTTCATTTTTTCCTTTTTTTTTCAACTTCAATTTTTCTTTCTTCAAACTAAAATGTTTTGAAATTGTTCTACTCTTGAAAATCTGTCCAACGATATTAAATTTATTGATCTATATGAACTATTCAAAAAGTTGCATTAGTTTAAAAAATTTGTGCAATGAATAAAAAAACAGTTCGACAGATATTTCAGACAGTTTGTGTTATTATTTTTGCCCAAAACTTTTCTACGTTACTTGATTCATTCAACTTATATTCAGCGCAAAAATCCCCATTCGCTTCGCTTACTACGTAATTTGGTTTCATACCCCCCCCCCCCCTTAAAATTTAGAGGGTGGAACTATGGATAATTAGCCTATTAGTAATTTCAATAGGTTTACGTCTCAATATTTACAATAACACCATTAAAATAAAACGACTGAAAGAGTCTCTGTGGATCAAGGAAATCGCCACGTTGCCGTCTTATCCAGTTTTGTTTTTGCACAAAAGGGGAGCATGAACTACAAATTTTGTTTTACCAATTTTATCGTGATAGTTTGGAAGTGAAAACCACCAAAACACTGTGATTTCCCATTGCTATCTAGATAATGTAGTCCAAACACGTCGCCATGTTGCTTCTCACAAAAATTCAATTTTTAGCGGCAACGCGGTTGAGATCTAAGGATCAATACATTTCATTGTGTGGATCAGCCAAGAATTACTTCCAGTCGTTTTAGTGTCCATGATAACACAAATCACATGTGAAAGCAACAACACTGGGTTACATTTCCGAGACCAGAGTCTCGCCTTGGCAGCAATGTCATGTACTTTTTATCACCTCTGTGTCGAGCACCTTTATAACATGTGAAAGGAGTCATTGTCGGTTAAAAATCTGAGACCTTTTCCTAAATGGAGCCTATGTTCTCCTATTCCATCTTTTTTTTTTGTCTTCGTGTCACTTTATATGCTACCTGCTACTTCTACAGGTTTCCAACATTACAGATCAATATAATGATAAATATTCCATTGACATTTTGGTTGTGGTTCCAATCAAGTTAAAGTTAGTATTTTTTAACCCTCCTGTAGGGCAATTGCGTCTCCTGGGTTCAATCTCCACCCCCATTGGACAGTGGAATTTTACAAAATCTAATGATTTGTTACAATATATATGTAATATACACCCATGGATATGGCTGAGGATAGTGTATATACACCAAAACGATGACTCTGTCGGACATGTATATCTCTTCAATTCAACTTTTCAACTTAGCGGGTAGGTTGGAATCGCCCGCCAAGCAAAAGGTCCTAGAATCAACCCAAAGTAGATCCGTTAACTTGAAGGTAATTGTTAAGTCACATTAGTGCAGGACCTCATAGAAAAACACTTCAAATAACATGAACATTTTCTATTCCTTTCCTGTATATTTTTGCTTAGTCCCGTCAATGTCTCGAGAGTATACCGTACCATATCATGGTTAACGGTCTGACATTCTTTTGACATCTATAGACTTGTAAAAAGATTACAGAAACACAAACAATGGGGATTGGAAAAGATGTTGCTTATTCATACGATGGTTCAGTATTTACTGTCATATGCAAATATACCGATCCTCAAGGGTAAGTACAAAGTTAAATTTGGCCAGTCGTCTACTTATGTTATATAAACATTGTAAAATTAAGGACAGTGTGTTCTATATGAATCTCTTCCTTGGATAAGCCTATGTTAGCTTTAAGAGACAATCTTCGCTCGCTCCGCCTGAATATTGGGTATTCAGGCTTCGTTGTCCTTGAAACAGTGTGGGACCCTGAACACGTGGTCCTGCACACAGACCCCCTATAACAACATTCCTAAGTGGGAACACTACCGGGTGTCCCAAAAAATGTAGCATCGTAAAAATGTCATTAAGTAACGTAAAGAAAATATCTAACTATGCTTTTATTTTAATTTGCGGTGCTTTTGAAGAATTCTCTTGACATTTTTAAAAGGCTACATTTTTAACAAAAGGCTACATCTTTTAACATTATTATTATTATTTATATTTATACAGGTTGACTTTTTCAGTATATACAAATTTACTGGTATCAATAAAGTGAACTTTATGCAGTAAATCAAGAATAATAAACAACATAAACCAAAACAAGAATTCCGTCCAAGAATCGTTCGAGAAATGCATCATTTTTTGGATTGGAAACCACGCTCAGGTGTATGACTTCCAGGACCACCTACGTTCCAACACCAATAAAAATAAATTGTAACTGAAGTAACTTGTGATTAGTTGGATCTGCTTTGACGAAACTTATGCTAAAATTACTATAATTTACTTTTATAAATGATTTACTGTTTATAATTACAGACCGGTACATTGATATCAAAGTAAGCGTTCTTCCAACAAATCAATTATCATCGATAAAACTTGTAGAATTAATGATTACTGTTTATAATTACAGACTGGTACATTGATATCAGAGTAAGCATTCTTCCAACAAATCAATAATAATCGATAAAACTTGTAGAATTAATGATTACTGTTTATAATTACAGACTGGTACATTGATATCAAAGTAAGCATTCTTCAAACAAATCAATAATAATCGATAAAACTTGTAGAATTAATGATTTACTGTTTATAATTACAGAGAGGTACATTGATATCAGAGTATGCATGTTTCCAACGAATCAGTAATCCCGACTACGGTGATAAGGTAAAAATTGAGCGAGCAAAATGGATACATTTTAGGAGCTCCGAGGATCAAATGTACATATTCATTCCTACAAACCACCATAGACGGTGGTGGGGAAATTTAAGAAAATTATTTTTCTGACTGTAACTTTATCATTAGTATATATATACCAGGCGGATTGTCTTCATGTTTTTGCTCGCTCTAAATTCGCCGCGTGTACATAAAAGGGGAGCCAAAAGAAACAAAAGAAAATAAAAAGATTTTGACGTTTTTGTACTGTTTTTCTTCCCTCCCCTTCCGATGGATGCACGATTACAATGAATAAAATCGAGAAAAGATAAATAAGAGCAGATTTGAAAAAGAAATTATAATTTATTGCATTACCTCAAGATATTAAATTTTTTGTGGTATTAAATTGTTGCGGAAGATTTTAGGCCAAATTAGGCCGATTTTTGGCCAAAATCTCAAAATTAAGTTCAGCAAAGAACAGTTGAGGTTGCCAATCAAAAAATTAAATTCCGCAAAATTAAAACATTTTGTCGATTGCCAAAATTCATTCTGCAATGTGACCATGAAGGAGAATAAGAATTTGAAGGGGAGCCACTGAATAACATTTTTGACATTCTAAGTGATGAGACGGTGTAAATTCTTGGTATATAAGTAGTAGTTTATGAATTATGTATTTTATAGCATGAGAGTGCAAATGTGTCATAAAAATTTGTTGTAACTCATGAACTGTTGCATCTTTGTTTTCAGATTTACCCCTTAAAGATGTTCCAATAGTGAAATCGCAAAAAATATTTCCGTATTTTACTCCAGTGATGCCTAAATCACAAAAAGTAATTTTGCAATTTACGACTTTTTGAGGCTTCATTCGCAAAAATATATTCCGCAATGATTTGATACCACAAAAAATTTAATACCTTAACATATTTGTCTTGAAAATAATTATTGTTAATTTAATTCATTTTGATAGAATTTTTAATTCGTAAGTTTCATAAAGGAAATTTCCATATCCACTGTTTAGTCTTTCCCTCTCTGCCAGACAATTTGACATATGATAATGCCATGTAATAATTTGCCCTACTGAATGTCCTATTGATATACCCTTCGTATACTACAACTTAGCACAATGAAATTGTATACCAATGTTATCAAGCTAATAATTTGCAAATTGAAGCAATTGTTAAATTTTCAATTGGTTTGAACAAGGGCTTGATTAAAACATGTCTTTCGGTTAATTGAATATCAATGAAAAGATAAAATCAAAACCTCGCCTGCGGACTCCGCCGTGAATTTTGGTCCATTGTGAAGTAATCGCCAAAATTAAGTAACATTAAGCTTGAATGCTTTTATCTTAAGTTCAGGGAAAAATCTCACCAAAAAACTGCTCAGAATATAGCATGAGTTTAAAAATGGAATGGTGTCCAAAGATAATAGTGTCTAAATTGTTTCAGACACAAATTTTCATTTTGGACAAACTGTAGAATAAGAAATACATTTTGAAAATAAACTACGCGATAATTTTGGCCTAAATTTTTTTTGTATCAGAAAGTTTTATTCTTTTGTTCATTTATAGGTTAATAATGTAAATACAAAAATGCAATATATCTTTGCTTGGTTTTATTTATATGCAATATTTCATCAATATCGGATAATTTCGGCACTAGATTGTATTGGATTGTCAAGTGGTTGTGGATGTGAATTGGAAGATCATAGTGCAAAAATTGATATGACTCCAATGACCAAACTATTGCCAGCGCCAATGTAAGTACTGTAATTGCTTAAAACTTTTTCTACGCTGTATGACGAACTTTTTGAGAATCGGCCAAACGAAAAGTCATAACTGGTGTATCAAATTTAAAACTTCTGCGCTACTTAATTTAGCTCTTTTGTGAGAAAAGTATTAGTGAAAGCAGACCAGTTTTAAATTTTCTTTAACTTTAATCAAGCGTAAAACATCCCAGTCGCTTACTAAGCAACTTGGTTTCATACCGTCCTAAAAGAGGGTGGCTACGTTGTCTTCTTCGAAAAACTTAATCTTGTATATCTTTTTTTTTGAATATCTTTAAGCAAATTCGCAAAGCTACTCCTTTCGGTCATAAGACTGAGACGACAGCCCCAATGGCAACAATAAAGCGATGTTGACACTTTTTAATACTTCTGTGTTGGGTACCTGTAAAACATTTGAAAGCAGCTACTGTCGGTCACAAGCCCGGAGGGTTTTCTGAATTTTTTTGTTTTTTTGCTTTTTCTACTTTCACTTTGTATGCGATCCTACTTCATTTTTAGGTTTTCAAACATTGTAGATCAAGACAAAAATAAATATTCCGTCGACATGTGCCGTAATTTTGATTGTGGGTCTAATCAAGCTAAGGTTAGTACTTTTTTACCTTTCTCACAGACATGTTTTCAATAGTATAGTAGGTAGAGCAATCGCGCGAAAAGCGAGGGTTCAAGCCCAATTCACGTGTGTGAAAATCCGGATAATTCGTTACAATGTATATGTAATATTCACTTGGTTCCATTATTATTGTTGAGGATAGTGTAAACACCCGACGAGTATGTTGGGCATGCATCCCTCTCTAATGTACACGACTTCACAACTGCCATAAAATTAGCGGGTTGGAAGGAGATTAGGGTTGTCTGTATTAATTCGATGACATTTTGATGGTTCATAGAATTCCAGTTATGAGATTGAGCGATCGCTTCTCTCATCTATCAGGAATTAGTGTTTGATAGATTGATAGCGCAGCCAATCGCCCGGCAAGATACATAACGTGGAATCAATCCCCATTCGATCCTTTGTCTTTACTGTAGTCGGAACTTGATTAAAACAGTGGCAGATGATTCATTACAAATTTCTATCAAAATTTGGTAAAACATTATTGTAGAAATACCATAGTGACTGGTCTGATTTTTTTTGTAATTATAGGCTTGTATGACAATTACAGGGGTACAAACAATGGCGATTGGAAAAGTTGTTACTTATCATTACGATGGTTCAGTAGTTACTGCCATATACAAGTATACAGATCCCCAAGTGTACGTAAAAAGTTAAATTTAGTCAGTGATATAGTTGTCACAAAAAACCATCTTAAAAATATCGTAAACTTAAGAACGGCATGTCGTATGTAAATCTCTTGCTTGCGTTTCTAGTGCATATTCCCTTCAAGAGACACTCTTCCTTCGCTCCGCCCTTAGTTAAAGTCTTCACAAAATAGTGACATTTGGGAAACTTCTATGATTTTTTCGGGATTGTGCTTACGTACGAGTATAATGAATATGAATTTGTTAGCATTAAAAGAAAAAAAAGTTCGTTTTTTCTTATTCATTTTTGTTCTTCATTTTCAAAATTTAAGATTTTAAAAATGGTTTAAGGGTCATCCAATCTAGATTATCTTTCTTTTGACTATCATGTGTAAACACAATCATAAGAAAATGATGAAAGTTCCCCAAC